>JAOEHY010050238.1:0-96486 GCA_025447955.1 Psilopsiagon aurifrons
GTTCATTAACATAGCAATCATCCTGTCCCTGCACCCATCAGACAGTTTAACTGTGCCCATCCCCAGGTCCTGTTTTTTCTATTTTATTCTTCTTACACTTCTTGTACTAAGGTCCTAAGGACCTAAAACTACCTCCAAGCACCCCCATTCCAAAGCCATCAGACTTAACCTTACTTAGAACTGACTATATTTTGTGGTTTTGCGCCTCTTCCTTTCAGATCAAAGGTGGACCTGGCTTGAAATCAAGCACAGGGTGTTTCAAGCAAAGCAAGCATGCTTCTGAAGACCCTCTTCTAAAGGCTTCCAGGCTGGAGCCGCAGCAGAAACCAGAGTTGGGACCACAGGAAAAGGAACAGGGTTACAAACACTTGCCCAGAGCTGCCTGCTTAGGTTTCTTTCAGGTTTTAAAAGGTTTACTTGCTAAGGAAGGGTCCATGCAGCTGAGGTGTGGTCCACAGGATTCTCTCTACCTCCTTCATAAGATCACAGGCCTTTTAAAACCAGCTCTTAAAGTAAAATACAGTATTGTAAACGATATGAGAGTTCAGGGGAAAAGATGACTACTGTAGCAATCAGCTTTAACTCCAAAGGGCTGTGGAAGCTCAGACATACAGGGATCCCATCCCTGCTGTGTACAGCAGCAACACTGACCCTTTGGAGCAAGATGCATGGCCTTGCCTTGGGCTAGGGGGAGTTTGCTGATGCTTCCCACATAGCTCCAGGCACTGCTTCTATTATCAGGCTATTTGATGGAGGTTTTAGTTGCTTTTCTTCCTGCAAGGCCCTCAGATACTCTTTAATCATATAGCGATGGGTAACATTGCCATTGCTGCGCTGAGGCTTGACTGGTTGCAGCAGACTGAAGATATGGAGAAGCTGATTGCCCTGCATGAAAGCCCAACAGGGAAGTGCCCAGTGTTTGGTGGTGCTGGTGGATGTGGTGAGAATCACTGCCAAGGACTGGTGACTTCAGCCCTTCCTTGGATACAGAGGAGCCAAGTAGAGGGGAACAGCTCTCATCTAAGAAGGCCAAGTTGCCATACGGAATTCGGGCGGCTGCTGCTACCAAATCACCACCCAAACATCAGAAAGTGGCCAGCGTCATCATGGGACACTTAATTCTTGGGAAAAATAAGACCCTATTTCAAGCAGGACAATGATCTCCATGAGGATCTGTACAGTTTTCAGGCTGTAGTCTGCACCCAGATGGTGCAGCCACACTCTCGCCCCAGCCCTAACTGCTGGGAGCAGCTCAATTTCCCTGTCTTTCCCAGATTTGGCACTGGTCCCCCACCTCCAGCAGGACAGTCCCTTTCCCTCGGGGCCCATTTTAATTCACCACCTCCCTCCCCCAGATCCATTCTCCTGGCAGAGGATGCTGAAAATGATGCCATGTGTGAAAGAGCCGAGAGCTGTCCTTCAGGGGAGGAATAAAATGACAACCAGAGAAGTCTGAATTAGTTAAGTGTGCACAAGGGAAGCTTTGTAAGCATAATTAGAGGTAATTAGAAGTCCTCCAAAGCCATTCACCAAAGCCCTGCTGAATATTTATTGCCCTATTAGGGACTGTTCACAGGTATTTGCTAAGAGAAGCAGTAGTTTTGGTGGGAAGGCAGTGATATATGTAGTCTTCAAGCAATTGTTCTTCAGAATTACAGTGTGCTGTGGCACTTATACGATTTTTATATATATATTAACTTTAAAGTGAAGGACAATGACTTTTATCAGGATATATATGAGAGGTGACCTGACCTGAATAGGAACAGCTGTTCACCTGCTCTTTCTACACCAGTTTGGAGATACATTGGGGAATCAAGGTGTTATTTGCACCCCAGGCTGTGTGTGGCCTTTTGTGCAGGCTCGGGAAAGCCACTGCTTACATCAGTCTCTCAGGAAGATGGAAGTTTCAGTATCCAGAGCATGCAAGTCAGTGATCTGCATCGCAATAGTCACAGTGGATTTAATGATGCTCACATGGTTGGGATATGGGCCCTGAAACCATTAGGAGAGAGAAGATAAGGCTGAGATGTTGGGGTTTAGTCTGGGTACCAAGGTGGGATTTTGAAGGACTTTAGTAATACCTGCCTGAGAAAATGCTACACATGAACTAAACTTCCAGAGCTCAACTCAGAAATGCCTTCCCTTTAAAATTACAGATTTTGGAGCCATACAATATCCTATATTTTATAATATGTTAATGCAAATCTGATATTTACAGCTAAGGTAAAAAGAGGTTAAGAAATCATAAGCAAACCAAACACAAAAATAAATCTCTGCATTATCTCTAAAGCCCCAGTATTTTAAGCTGTTCTCAGGATTTTTGAGGAACTTCTACATGGGTTTGGGGTAATTGTGCTATGCACAAGCCATTTATCCCTCTCCCACTCACCCAGTAAAGGCACTTCCTGTGCCACTGGCACTGGAAACCAATACCCACATTCCCACATCAGAAAGACAAAACAACCAACGCAGGCAGGGAGGAGAGGGAGGGAAGGAGAAGTTTACTATCACCAGAAATCCAGGCAAGAATGGAAGTTGCTGCAGGGCATGTGCGATGCCGAGGGATGAGGTGGGCTTTCAGGAGCTTCTGTACTGTATTTTAAGCACAGTGGATGTGCTTTGGAAGTAAAGATCATTTACCAAAGTAGGTTTTCATGCTCCTTCTCCAAATACCTGCAGAATGGTTTATGAGGCTCTGTGAACACAGCAGCTTTGCTTCTGCAATTTCAGCATTAGAAGTGTTTGATACACCTCACCATGAAACTATGGTTAAAATTGGGGGACTCATGCCTCTGGAAACATACAGGTACCTTGAATATTCAGCCATTGACATGTACACAGCACCTATATCCTACTAGGGAGATGAGCAGAACAGCTTATGCACACTCTTGGTTACACAAGCCGCAAATCAAACCTCCTTTAGACATGCATCTCTGAGAAACACACAGGATAAATATAGAGAAGGCACCATCTCAGTTAATTAAGCCCTCACAAAGGTGAACTGCTGCAAGTTTAATTAGCTCACCAATGTTCCTACTGCAAGGGTGTTTAAATCAAAGTCAGCTTCATCTGCATCTGATTTGTAATGTACTGGAGTCCAGATGGGTGAGTAGCCTTTACCTTCTGTTGGAAACAGCCCATCATCATGAGCACAGGGAAAACAAAGTAATGGCATCAGCAGGGCTCCTCTGGGCAATGTCTTATATTTTTCTGTTAAAATTATTTATCTTAACATCACACCTGACTTTACTGGAGATGCTCAGCTCAAAAATCCTATTGCTCAATTCATTTCAAGCATCAGCCCTCATTTAGCACGAAAATGCCCATAGAGGGGCAGCAGAAAGGCATTGGGTGACTCTCTTAGTGAATCCCACCATTGGTGATCTATCTGAAGGTTACCAGAGCTCCTGGTTGGGTTCCACACAGACCAAGTTCTCTTAATGGCATTTTAAATAGAGGATGCATTGGAGTTTTCCAGGAAAGGAAGAAATCTGAGGGGGGAGAAGGGCTGTAAGTAAGTACTCCTGACAGCACATTTCACCTTGTAACCACAATCAGAGCTGCTGATCTAAGCCAAGGCTTTTCCCAGAGAAGAGCAGCACCATTTGCTCTACATCAGCAGTTTGGTGCGGGTATTTCTATAGGCAATAAGGAACATCATAAATCAATAAAGTGTTGTTTTCAATGAAATCTTGAAACCATCGCCTTATTCTTCTATGAACAGACTCCATAGCCAGGCTGCGACTATATAAATTAATCTATTTATACATACAGCAGTAAAAACATCCTTTCCCTCCCTTATTCCTTTGATTTAAAATCAAAAGGGTACCTTAATTCTGTCTGTCTCTGTCTGAACACGTCAGCTGTTCTGCTCTGCCCGTATGTGAGTAAAAGCTAATTGGAAATGCTTTGCCAGGGATGATTCAAAAACATTCTTCCCAAAAGCAAATCTTGTGAGTCGGAGGCTGTCCTACACTCAATTATAATAATGATTCTCCCCTTTAATTGAATCTCCTCCACAGTTCTTTGATTCCACTGCAGCATCTTCCAACCAGTATCAACAATTCGTATAATTGTTGAAGCTTTTTTACACTTGCTTTACTTTCAAATACCAGGAGGTATGGTTTGTTAGAGTTAAATATATACAATAAAAAGGCGACAGAATATGTCAGTAACAAGGAACTACATAGCGCCTGGAAAAGAACAATTAATAACTGCTGTGAAGTTGAGTAAGAGCCACAGAATTCATCTGCATCCTAACAGGATTGTCCTTTGTAAAGGAAAACATGAATTAGAAAACAGGCTTGACATTTCTCCTTGGGGAATAAGAGAGAAAGAGCGACACTTGACAGATGGCAGGGAAGTGACAGTACACTCCGCGGAGATGTTCAGATCATTTGTTGACAAGGAGAGTTTAAAAGCTTAAACAAAAATGAGATATTCCTGCTCATGCATTCAGTCAGCTAAAGCTCAGCTGGGTTTGTGATGGAGGCAGGAAAACGCTATTTAAAGGCTCTGAAGATCTGAAGGAGAAAAGCCCAGCTCTTGGATGAGAGCTTCCTTTAAAGTCCAAGTTGTGGAAAACCGATAATGTGTTGGCATAACGTTTTCTCTAGGATAAGACTTGAAAGCCAGGACAGGGAATAGGTTGAATAAACACAACTTTAGTGTCAGAAGAAATTATAGGTTTGCATTTTCCCTAAAGGCTTTATTTTTAAGCAGGCAGCAGAAACTATTTAAAGCCCCACTTAAAACCCCATATATTTACAGATCTACACCCCATACCTATATATATGTCTATGTACACATAACATCTTATATATAAATGTGTAGATATACATAAACCACACAAATATACTTCCATATGTTTCTTTTATTTTCACTCACTGAGAGGGACACCAGAACCTAAGTCATGAAGAACAGATTAGAAAGGAAGCTTCTAAAGGTACCAAATGAGATAGGGAGCAAAGTAGAACCAAGCTTCAAAGTCCAGTTTGCTTCTTCCAAGAGGTTTCTCAGGAGTTTGAGGAGAGAACATACCTCCTGCTTTTCTTTGTGCAGATCAGCTTACAGATACTTGTAAAGCCCCATCTGACAGGAACAGGATTGAATCATCCCCTGGTTTCCTGTTAGAAGCAAAGTCAACGACCTGAGATCTTCTTGAGTTGTGTAAAATTTGTTCCTTGTACACTAGATGAATGATTCCTGTTTGGTGCCGGCTGCCCATTCCTATGACAGCCATGATAAAGCTGAGCTGACCACTACCAAGAGAATATTTGATGCCCAGAAACTGTCTCAGGAGATAAAAAATGCAAGCAGGCAATTACAAGCGATGGTTTCTTACAGTTTGAGAAGCCACCAGTCAAGTGAAACCAAGCAAACAGCTATGAATGCCTATAGTCCATGTCAATTAGCTTTCCTTGGCTCAAAGCATGCATCTGGTCAGACAAGACAACTGATTTAATTCAGTGCCACCATTTGCAGTCATTTTATGGATGATTTGTCTCCTACTGCACTCAAGTTTGCTCAAGGAACTGCTCAAACTACTGAGCCAGGCCTCTTCTACAGCCTCTGCAGTCAATGACCTGCTATGGCCATGTGTAAGAGCACCATCTGGTGACTTCCCACAACAGGAACATCTCTCTTCTTGCAACCTGTGTGCAATAAGCAGAAATGGAGCCTCCAGAATCAAAAGCTGCAGGAATAGACCATTTTACATGGCTCGTCAGCTATTCCCTTATGAATTTCTTCCATCCTTTCCTCTAAAATGCTGTATTTTTATTCCAGGGACACTCTCATTTCTAACCTCATAAGGATGAGGTAAAGACAGGAAAAGGCTAAAAAGATGAAGTCAAACACTGTGAATCTTCTGTTTTCTAAATCTCTCATTGATAGTACATAGACAGAGGATTCTGCCTTTTATTTTCTGCAAGTTTTTCTCCCTAGAACCTATTTTCCCAAGTATTTTCTCTTGTTAGAAATGAAATCAAGAGAAAGCTCATTCACAGAGCTGCAGGTGCCTCTGTTCTGGTGAAGTCAGTACAACCCAAGGCCCAGGAGAAGGATCAACCACCAAGGAGAGAGTTTGTAGGGTGGGCTGCGTGAAAAAAGACAGGTCATAAAGAAGTGGGTACATTTACAGAACAAAAGAAAAGACTTTGGTCCCCTGTTTTTGTGGCTCAGCACGAAGTTAGAACAGGGGGGGGTGCTAATGGAAGATCGCCATTGCTTTCACCCCATCCCTTCAAGGTGGCAAACATCAGTCTGCTTTTCAGCAGCACCATCAAAGGAAGAAAGCTGGGAGCATCTCCTGGCACTGACTGGCTGCTGTGCCTGTGTTTACTGCAGGGAGAATGACTCCCTGTCAGCACTAATTCTCCAGCAGGAGTGACAACCATTTAGGGGCTGATTGGTGTCATTAGATGTGGCTTGCGGGCTCCCCGAGCTACTTTGGCTTGCAATTTATGCCATGTTGTCTTTCAAGATGTATGGGAATGGATGAGGGGAGGAGGGAGTGCAGTGGGTTATCTATTTCCAAACCTCTCTAACTGTGTTTGGGCAGTGGCAAGTTACTGCAGGCTTAAGGAGTCACTTGGGGAAGCATGGAGAGTGAGGAAGAAACCCTAAATATGCTCTTCATTACAATGCAGAGGCCATCTATGTCCCTTATGTTCCTCTGAGCATCTGCGTGTAGCAATGAACAGGCAACAGCTCTCAGTGGGAAATGAGCTCCTTTCAGCACAGCAACACACATGAATTCTCCCACACTGCTGGATCCTTATTTTCATATCACTCTTGTGTTGCTTTTTTGGAGCTAACAGTACGAATTTGTCCAGAGTTTCCTTCCTGGAATTGCAGAGGAACACTGTAAATCCCATTGCAAATATACTTTCTGACTGACAGCTTAGAACCCCCTATATTCTCAAGTTGTTCCCTCATCAAATATTAATCCCTTACCTTGGGAAACAAAGGTTGTGGTAGTGCTCAGATGCTCAAGTCTTAGCGGCTGGCACAATACTTCCTTAACAAGAGCTCGGCTTTGATGAAGGGCAAACAAAACAGGGAGGCAGAGCAAGCTGCTGTTTGAGCTGTTTTTCATTATTCTTGGGTCTGAGCTCTGGCTCTCACCCTGAAGCAGCAAACCAGTGTGGGGTTTGCTGGAACAACAGTCTTCCCATGTCATCTGGACTGGCACAGGCATTGCACTCTTCATCAGGATAACAAGGCTTGCTCTTCCTTTAGATAGAAAGACACCAACATAATGGGGAGAAGTGGAGAGGGTGAAACAGCCTAAGCAGGACCCCCTTGGCTTTGTTTTAAGCAGTGATCACTGTAAGGCAGCATCTCCTGTGGGTCCTTTGCGACCAGCCAAAATCCACTTGGTTACAGCAGTGGGAGAGTTGGCTGTGTCCTGACCACAGGTGTCAGATGCCATCAATGCCCACTTGAGTCTTTGCCATCTATTGGGCAGCTTATTTGTTCTGACAGCAGATGAAGATGATTCCCCCATAGTGAGCTGGTCCTTAAAACAACTTTTCCCATAGTTACATTGAAAAATGGCTAAAATGAGTTGAAACAACTGAACTGATTTGGGGAAGGTGGTTGATCATGTTTCATCGTATGACACATTTGAGCCTTGGTGCAGTGATAGAGTTTTATGAATCATGTTCCCACGGGATATGAAGGAGTTGCACCAGTTTTATGTAACAATACCATTTGAACAATCAATCCCCCACACACTTCACCTGGCTGGCTCTACAGATCCCCCCAAGCACCGAACCTGCTGGGGCTTGTGTATTGTGGGGGGACGTTTGGATTCACCTGCACATACAATTAGGAGGGCTGATGTCAACAGGAGATATTCTTAGCAGAGGGCAGGCAGGCTGGGATTTTAAATAAATACAATGTTAGACAGGATTCATGTCAATCAAATGCTTCAATTCCAGTCTTGGAAATGAAAAGGCAGCAGATGATTGTTTTTTAGTTGTCAAATGAAAGGTAGGGTTGCACAGTGCTGAAGGTGAAGCGTAGAACAAAGAGCTGCTGGGCTGTCTCGGCAGCCCCAAGTTTCTGCTCAGCAATAATAATTGATGGTGCTGACAAGCCATGGACAGAAATCCAAGGGCGAGTAAGCCCTGTGAAGGGAAGGATACATCAGGGGGTGCGAGTTGTGAGGTCCGTGGTACTGCGAGTGCTGAAGCGTGATGGATGAGCAAGAAGTTCAAGTAAGTGCAATGAATGGATTATGAAAGCTGCCTTAACTGCAGGAAGAAGAATTGCTCAGGTGCTGAAAGGAGAAATATCCAGGATGCCACAGGGAATCAAACCCTCTATTTGTGTCACTGGAGCCAAGCCAAAAGACTGTGTTTAGTATCTGCATGTCAGAGATGCTGCACTGTCCAATTTCTTTTCTGTCTCCTCAATGGTGATTGATTTACTGACCTTGAGTCTAACACCTCACCTTATGAGCAGCGCACAACCTTCCCTGTCTCACTATTCTTCATCCAGGTTCTGATCTTTAAGATACCTTTTCATACATAATCCAGGAATCTCATTTTAACTCAGCACAAAATAAGCTTCATGCTACTACCAATGTAACAGGAGCTGATGTAGGTGGTAAGATCCACCCTGCAGGTGTGTGGGATACACCTCCATTTAGGTCTCAAGAGCTGAGAGAGGGCTTTGCTGACCTGGGCAATGAGAAAATACTTAAGGAAAGAGCCTCCTGTGTAAAATAAGCCTCTTGTCACTTCTGAAGGTTCAGCCACCCCAAAAGGTTTGCTGCCAGCCCTGCTGCTAGCCCTATGGAAGGAGAGCATCTCTCTGTACCCATTTTGAAAGCAGGTGGGAATTCTCTGGCCTCTACATCACAATGCAGAGCCTTGAAACAGCAGATCGAAAATAGCTGGTACACGGTCCTACCTATAGTCCGGGCTATAGGTAGAACAAGCTGGACTTGTTGGGTTGTCTCTGCTGAAACCTTGGGTCCTTGCAGCCGCAAAACAGCTTTTTGTCTGCCTGGTATTCATCAATTCGCAATCTCCTCTCCCGCATGGCTGCCCTCCCCGCTTCCCTTTCCCCCTCCCCATCTTTCCCGACATTCCTCCCTCCCCCCCATCTCCCGTTTCCTCTCATCTCAAATCGTCCTTCCTTTCATTTCCTGATCACTCTAAATCCTTTCTGACGTCTGAGCTTTTGTTCTGCTCCCTCCTCGCCCCTGCTGGGACCTACTCAGTCTTTCTGTTTACACGCAAGTCTATACAAATTCAGTGTCTGACAAAGCGTGGAAAAAAGCCCCTCTGAGACCCGCTTTCCTTTTGCGGCACAGACTGCCCTTTATGCCAAAGTAATGACTCAGCACTGCCGGGGGAGAAGGGCTTTATTTACTCCTCAAGTGGAAGAGGGATGCAGATGAGCCGCCCAGGCTTCGGGCTGAAGCAGAAAATGATGCTAGCGAAAGAAAACAGCAGCGAGGCAGGGAGATAAGGAGGAGGAATAATCCAACAACATAAACTGAGCTTTTGGTTTTGCTTCCCTCTGCCTGGATGGACCAGAGGCCAGAGAAGCAACATTTCTATAGCTCTTGCCTACCACACACATGCAAAGAAGTTCCTAAGGGTTGGCTTGTTCCCTTTGTGTGACTTGAAGCATAATCGCACTATAAAAAGAAATTGGTGCATTTGGAGCTTTCAGCCAAGTGTTCTTGAATGGTCACTCATCGCCTTGACTCCAGCATCCCTGATCAGACACTTTATGCCATGGCATTTTACCTTGAGGACAATCAGCTGCATCTTTCACCATTGCCCACTTGAACTGACTGCCAGCTTCTCTCTGACTCACAGCATTTTATTTTAAGCTAAAGGCATCGGGAAATATTTATCCTTTGGGGGGAAAACTAGAAGTTTGGGGCAAAAATGTAGCAATTTTACATTTATCTTCCATCCCCTTCTGCCCCAGCTCCCCCTAAGAATTGGGTCGTGACACTTGGTTTAATCGGGAAGCTGTTGAAGAGCACCTATAAACAACCAGAAGCCACACAAAAGATGGCACTGAAAGGTTATGTTGCAGATAACGAGGGGATAACGCTCCAAACGCCCGCTGAAAAGCCCTCATGGGCAGAATTAACGCCCATCACGGCTTCAGCTACTGGGCTATTAAGGGGCCAACCCTGAACAGCAAAACCTGAGCCGCCGGGGAAATGACAGAGCCGTGAGACAGGGCAGGGAAACAGGATGAGAAAACACATTTAAACCCCTCCATGAGAACCGCAACTCTGGGGGAATGAAGGCCTGGAGGGATGCGCCAGCCCCGGGCACCCCCAGAGCCGGGATTTAAGGGCATTGAATGGAGTCTGGTTGAAGCATTGGAAAAATAGATAACGCAAGGAGGGAGGAGCGTGTTTTAGCTACTCCAGCTCCTGTCCCTAGAAGGGAGGGCGTCAGCCCCACTATTCAGGAACTGCAAGAAATCAGGTCAAACAAAGAGTAAAGTCCCCAGAGCTGCAGCTTACCAGGATCTGAGTGATGAAGACCCATACATTTGGACTCCAATTGGTCCTCAGGGTCTATCGGCGTGGGAGCACACATTTCCACACGAACACAGCGGGATGCCAAGCACTGGGTGTACGCAAGCTCACATTGGGATTAAAAATCATCATGAATATACTCGACATCTCATGTGATCCTTCAACCCCAGCACCTTGAAAATCACAGCTGCTTTGAAGGAGAAAACCACCTCCAGGACCCACCCTGTATAACTGACCTGGCTGGAAAGCCGGCGGGAGGCGGCGTTCATTGACTCACTACCGGCACCTGAACACTGATACAGCCTCAGCAACATCGACTCTGCCACGCGCTGTAAACTTCACAGCTACTTTGCAAGCCCTGGGTGGTTCCCTTGAAGGCAGAGGATAAAGAGATGTATTTAGTCAACTTTCCTTACGACCTCCTCAACAATAAGGCCACAGCTTTTGCCTTAACTAAGCACAGTGCTTTGATTTACACCATATACCAAATCACTGCACTAGGACTAAATCACAGTGGAACTGCACTATACCTATTCGAGCATAGAATATGGGCCCAATGAAACAGAAACAAAGTCAAGCTGTTGATACTAACACATGCATTGTAGGGGAGCAGTAAGGATTTATTTGTGAGAGTAACACATTCAAAGCCCAATACATTTATCTTGACGCTGAACAGAATATCATTTTGAAATACATCTCAATGAAACCCCTGAAAAGATACTTGTATATATTGGGAAATGATGTGTTTGTATAGGAACCTGTTGTGATTTCTTCCCTTATGTTGAAAGAAGCAGGAAAACCCCTTGTTGTCATGAATTGGAAAATCACAGAACCACCTGCTCATCTCTTGTGCATTTTATCTGCTCTTGGCACTCTTTAAAGAAGGATTGCCCTAACCTGTCACCAGCAGGAAAAAGGGAAAGGCCCTACTGGAATTTCTTGGAAGCCCTGCGTGGGGAAATACTAGGAACAAGCTGATTTTACCCACACAAGATAATAAAAAGCCTGTGGGAGGAGGCAATTAGTGAAACAGATTCCAAAGGCTCCCTGTTGAATCTAACCTGTCTGTTGTCATCCTGCTGCTGCTGTTAGGTCCAAATAGCCAGGTAACGAAGTAGCCCCGAATTTCCATGGGGTTTATGTCAATCTTCTTCTGACTTCTCATTTTAGTAGTGTGGTTTCTATTTATTTAAGGTACAGCGTTGTGTCTGGGCTGGGTTGTGGATAATCTCTGCTTAGAGCTTTTTGATCCATTTTCCTAACAGATTATTTTAATCTCTTCTTCCCTTCCCCCAGCCCATCTCACAGCACCAAAGGACAATTATTTATCCTCTTGGCTCACCTCACTTCCACGAGGCCACTCTTCAATACTGGCCAGATGCTAGAGGCAGAGGAGTTGGGATCAGGTTCTGTGCAAGGGATGCAACATCGTGCAGTAGCAGCGGTTTGAGACAAAAGGACTAAATCCCTACTTAAGTAAACTATTGCCAAATACAGTTTTCTCACTGGTCTGTACCTCAGGCCAGGCACAGTTTTGAGCAGTCCTTGGGATGCTCTGGCTTGCTGTATAAGGTTGCTATGCCAATGAGTGAGCAAATCCTTCAGCCAAAGCCAGGCAGGTCCCCAGCACTCAGCATCATCTCCACTGCCTACATTTTGCCTGCAAAAGAAGGCAGCAGTGAAGACCCCCTGCCCCTTCAGCTGCTCAGTTTTAACAGCAGTGAGTTTGTTCTGGAAGAAATGACCATGTTCATATTCAAAAGCCCTAAACTGTCCCAAAATTACAGTCAAGTGTTATTTCCTTCAAAGGCTGCTCTAAAGCTGCACGCTGGAAGTGGCTGTTTGGTGTTCAAGATGATGATTCGGGTGAATGTCTCCAATCTAAAAGCCAGAAAGCATCTCCAGGCTGATAAAGGGAATTGGAAATCCCAACAAAAATATGATTCTGACTATTTTCTTTTCCCTTTCTCCTGCTTTTGTCTTTAGCAAATCTCCTCTTCCTACTTACCCCATCCTGGAGGGTAATTTATCTCTTCATGGCTTGTGGAGGCTACTTGAAAAGCTTCAATTAGTGAAGAAAGGCTCTGGCCCTGTATTTGCAGCACTTCCATTGCCTGATTTTGCTGAACCTCTGTCTTCATGGAGATTACACACTAATCTTAATTAGGAAGTGGAAGAGGAAGAGAGAGGCTTTTTAGCCTGCATTATTTAACTTTGATTCTACTCATTCCCTTTCATTCTGGAAGAAAAACATTTCAAAGGCTTCAAGGAGCCTTAGTATAAAGGCATTGACCAGAGGCACTGTTAGTCTTGCTGGAGAAGAGAAAAACGCACTGATATTGCAGTTTCTCATAGAGTGTAATAATGCACTTCTGAGCAGCCAGCTCTGATTAGACTTACTTTTAAGGTTATATGCTTTTCCTTGAGTGGTTCTCATTTAAAAATCTATAATGCATCTCATTGTATAGTTTGATTAGCTTTTTAGGCAGTGAAAGAAAGATTCATGCTCTCTTCCTTTAGGTTTCACAGGTGGTTATTAAACACGCTTAAACACACTGAATACTTTTAAGAAACCTCAGGCACTTTATCCTCTAAAAAGAGTAGGGATTCCACATCCATCCCTTCTTCCTTCTGGTGTACCACTGGCATGTTGAGTGAGCTTACTTACAAGGTGGTTTGAGCTCATCTCACCCTGCCCATTAATATCAGTTCAAGAAGTATCACAGATGCAACCAGACTGACTTATGAAAGGGCCAGAGGAAATGGGGTAGGGGAAGGGAAGTCATTCTGACACTTCTTAATAATAAGTAATTCAGCATTATAAATGTAAGCACATGAGTGAGGAAAACAGCTTCCCAGGCCAAAATGTGGAAGATCTTATAACTCCAACCCTGGCAAAAATGGCCCAACAACATCCTCCAGGGACAGGCTAGTGCCAGTTTTTGACCTAGGAATGCTCGAGCAGTTCCAGAGGCTAGGAAAGAAGCCAGGAACAGCCATCTGAAGGGTTAGATGAGGATCCTATTTATAGGAGTGTTCTGGTAGAGAAAGAAACATAAACCCTGCCAGGTCAGGGCTGAGGGCCGAGCCTGCCCAGGAGGGGCTGTGAAGAAGCCTGAGCCCCTTAGGATGCTGTCAGTGAGTCCTCAACTGAGCAGAGTCATCTCCCACCCCTGCAGCTCCTGTATCCATTACCAGCCATAATGAATAAAATATCACATGAATACATTCATTCTTCCTGTAGAGCCTGGTCTGATTTGTCTGACATCCTGAAAACCCAGTCAGATGCGTTTAATAAAGAGCTTCCATTGGTGTTTCAAAGCCTAGGTTGCATGAATCACAAATCTCTTTCAAAAGTAGCCTGAGATTTGACTTACTTTCTTTTTTCTTTCAACAATACCCAACAAAAGGAGGAGAGATGAGGAGAATCTTGAGGTTGTGCTGAATTTTACATTAGTTCCTGTAATACATTTCTAACTGTAGCAGGAGTGATTGTATACTTAGAAAGGGGCAGCAATGAGTGATTCTAAATGTAGCTCTGCCCAAGATGGACAATTTGGCTAAACTGGACAAATTAGACTCTAGAACTCACTCCTGAATTTAACTTCAGTGCAACGTTTGAGGGAAGGAGCCCTGTTCACCCAGCGGTGCTCCTTGCTCCAAGCATTGGGCACGTTTCTCTATTTTATTGTAATGGGGTGCTTTCTCCCCCTGCTGAATGAGGTATATCCAAACCAGGTTTATATCTGATTATATTATTCAGCTCCTTCAGTATAGGATGCTCTCCCTCTCTCCTGCCTCCTTAAATGCCTCATTAGCCTCTCATTGTATTTTGCTGTTTTAACTGGCTTCCAATTCTCTTGGAAGTATCATTTTGATTCACCTCAACTACCACAACCCCTCTTCTGCGTCACACCAGGCAGAGGTAGGGCCAGATCATCAAAGGGATACAAACCAGCATCATTCCAGTGAAAATGATGAAATCCAGCTGCTTTTTGACAACCTGGGGATGTGAGTGAAACATCTTGCCGGAGCCAAACAAGGTTCTGATACCCCTTACATTGTGCATGTCAGAGAGACACAGTCTGTGGAGGTGGGAACAGCGGCTGGGTGCAAATAGAATGCTACTTTTTGTTTTCTTTGCTTGAGATGAAAGAACGAACCCCAGATCCTTTTCAGTATTTTCTTCCCTCATACTATAACTCTTCTTCCCATAATGATTCTTCCTTCTAGATGTCAGTAGGGGCATCCTTCACAAAACACCAATCACAAGGATTCCAGTTAACCAGTCCATGCAAATCCTTGTAAGCTAAATAACCCAATCACAGAATGGTTTTAAATCTGTTTTGCTTTTTCCCATCATGGGTTGTCAGGACTTTGGGATGTTGTTGATAAGCTAATAGCTGATTAGGACTCTAATCACGTGCCACTAGGAATGAAGAGGAAATGCCAGGGAGAAGTGAAATACAGATTTTATATTTCTGAAGGAGAAAGTGGCTGCAGTGATTGCAGAGTGCCTGTGGAAGTGCCTAAGTGTGTGGTGGCATGGGCTGTCAGGCAGGGACAGGAACAAAGACAAGGATGGGAACAAGGACAGGGACAATCCTGTTGCTGCCGTCAGTCGAGGCAGATCCCGTTTTCCCTCCAGACCAGCTTCGGCTGCAGGCACAGGAAAGGCAGAGCTGGTTTTGCTGCATGAAACTGTTACCACTTCTCTTTGAAGTGTTCAGTGAATATAATCTTGTTTTTCCAGACTCTTATCAACCTTGCATAAACCAAAGGCTGGCAAACATTTCAACCCTGCTTGGGAAGGTGTGAGGGGAAGATTAGTACATCTGTCTTTCAGCCCTAAGATGGGTCCTGCCTCACTTTTATAAGACAGGATTTGGGGTTTTGTGCTACAGAACACTTCTTGACTCAGTGCAGGACTATAACCCATAGACATAGAATCACAGACTGGCTTGGATTGGAAACGACCTTAAGATCATCCACTTCCAACCCCCTGCCATGGGCAGGGACAAACACCGGGGACATCTGAAAGTCTGACCTCTACCAGCAAATCACAGCCTTCCTCTGGGCCAACTGGAGTGGCCAGGACCAAATGCCATGATTTGAAGGCAATAAGCGCACCCCATCCTCTTTCCCATTGCTTGCAGTGACTGTGGTGGAAACCAGAGAGATGTGCTCAGCTAAAACACTGCAACCGGATGGTCCCTACCTCTAAGAGGAGAGAAAGCTGCTCTGAGTCAGGACAGAGCACAAGACAAGTACTTTGCCTTGGACTTGTTCACGAGGTTGAGTTGATCTTTATATTTTTGTGGTCTCTGACACTGTAAAAATGGCTGTGAATTAAAAAAAAAAAACACACTGTTTTGGGGTTTTCAGCATGTGTTTCAGGAAAGATGTGCAAGGTAGTGGCAACACCCAGGCACTTGTAGGTGTGAGGGATGGAGAGGCACTGACTGCAGCTGAAGCCCAGTGATAACAAAGCCCCATCTGGGATCTCCCGTGGAGGGGAGCCATTGGTGACTGAAGGCTTCATCAGGGATATCAGCACCATTCCTCCAAATAAAGAGAGGAACAGGCACAAAGGCCTGGGAGCTGCCTGTCTGCAACAGATAACTCTTCTGTTAGATTGCTCTGAATGACCAGACAAGGCTTAAAGGATAAGCATAGAGCCTCTGTATTCAGGTAACTTTATGCACATTCAAAACCAGGGAAAGCAGTGGTATCAGCCAGCTCTCAATGAAGGCAGGTTTTCTCTTCCATACACTTGCATTGTAATGGGTGAAGGAGGGTATCTATCAGTTTATTCAAGCTGTCCAGCTGCCTTCTTTCTCTGCCCTTTCCCATCCAGATCTCAGCAACTCACAACTGAAGGGTGGATGGAGAAAAAAATGCTGTTTTCCTCACATAGGGAACTGAGGAAGAGCCCCCAATCCCAAATCCTCCCTTGTGGGTTATTCTTACTCTGTATGCCTTTAATAAGAGCAAATTTGGACCTAGAAATCAGGCTACATTCATGCTTAATGCAGCATGAAATCCTCCAGCCCATACTACATCTCTGGAGATTTGAGTTGCTTGTATGGAAGATCTGGCTTTCACTTCTGGCTCCTGATTTCAATTTCCCATCATATACAGGTGCTTGGCTTGGGAGCCTGCACTGCTGCTGGTCCTGAATGCTAATTCCAACCAAGCAGTATGAAAGAGCTATTGTATATGTGATAAGGAAGCGCTGGGAGCTAGTGCCAGAGTCTCAGCTGATTGTAAACTGATATTCCTCCCTTGTTAAAGTGGAAAATTAGATGGAAAAAATCATTAAAATATGGTAGACATTTTCTTCAGGCTCTTCTGAGGGCTGCAGTTTCTTGATGCATTCAAATAAGGTCTGAATTCCCTATGTCCTTGTAATACAGAGCAACTGTCAGAAAGTACATGACTAACTGCTACCTATTATCTCTTCTATTGTAATTAAGGCACCAGGAATGTTTATGGGATTTGAGCCCTTGCATTTAATGAGTGTTGGACTTGTGCCTCCATTTTAATCAGGTGAGCCACCAGTTATAATTAATGTAGGACTTTGGATGCACATGGCTGCTTATAGAGTTAACGAAGATGGATTCCTTCCCCAGAATAGATTGCAAGGGTCCTGCAGCTTTTGATTCAAAGGTGTTCTTGGTGAGTAAATCACTGCAGAAAGTCAGGAAGTGCTGCAAGATGCCAGAACCCTGAAGACCAGCAAGAACTGCACCTGCTGAGGATGCTCTTGTGGTGAGAAATTGGTAGGAGACGAGTGGGATGCTCTTGTTTGGACTGACATTGGGCTGAGAGTCAAGAAGACAAAGGACTGCAAGACAAGAGTCTTGGGCAGCACCAACCGCTTGGAACTCTGATGAGTCAATTTGTCCCAGCCATCAGGATACTCGAGGCTTTGCTGTGGGCACCCCCCATCCATCACACCCGTCAGCATGTCTGTGTCTGTATCCTCAGACACAAACTCAGTTCTCATTTGTCACAGTCTTCCTTCTTCTTGTGTCCCTTCTGCCCTTCATCTGTCCTATTATGTGTGGATCTGTACCTCCATGTGTCTCCAACTGCAAAATATAGTGTTATTCCTTAGTTTTCAGGCAAATCACATCTATTATGTATCTACACCTTTTTGCTCAGTGGTAGATGATGATAGTTAGGAGTTCTTGGATGCATAATAATACAAATACTAACTGAGTGAGAAAGAAATGGGAAAAAAAGACAATGCAAAAGACAGGGATAAAATCCACAAGGGCAGGGATTTCAGGCCGTGGCTGGCTTGATCGAGTGCTGGCAACAGTCCTGCTTCAAGCTGAAGCTTGAATTAGAGACTTCCAGAAGCCTTTTCCAGCCAATACTGCTATAATCTGGTGATTACTAATGAAGCTGGAACATCCTGAATTTCACTAGTTTTAGAACAGAGCAGTTGGACAAAGAAACCTACATCTCCCGAGACTCATGTCTGAATTGCTCTGGAAGAAATACCCTTGGTGTTTCATCTGTTGTAAGGCAACTCTGCAGCCCCAAGAAGATCACAAGGGACAAGCTCATAGATGGTGACAGACATGGCAATATCCTCTTTTAATTTAAAGATGAGGTCTAGGATTCTGAGTTAACATAAAGGGGTTGGAACATCGCGTTTTTGGCTGAGAAACCGGGACTGAAGGCACCTGAGACCTTTCTGGACTGTTCTGTCTGGCTCTGAAGTGCTGTGGATGCTGTGTCGATGCCGGCAACCAGTACAAGCGGAGTGGAAATTTCAGTGTGTTGGTGCCTTTTGGACATTTTAGGGTTGGATATTGTCTGTCTGTCAAAACCTTTTTCTCTTCTACTCACAGTGGGTGAATTCTGGCTTTTGGTTCAGTTCCTTGGGATTCCCACTGAGAACAGACCTGTCAGCTGTAATGCTGGCAAAGGATTTGAATGCAATCACTCTCAGTGTGACAAAATGACTGTATGCTCATTATCAGAGCCTGAAATCACACCACATTATGGTACTCAGGACAGTAAAGCATCTCCTTCCCCTAGCTGTCTGGCTGAATTACATCATTTGCACCCAGATGCTCTCATACTGGATCAGACTGTGCTGGTGCAAAAAAAACCTGAATGAAAGCTCCCAAACCAAGGTTTACTGCCCACAGACTATCTCCTACTGCCAAATTCAGTGCTGTAAAAGGGAATAGCACTGACTTTTCCCAAGATCCTGACACCTGCATTGATTTTTGCACCATTTGCCTTATCTCATGTTGTATAGAGAGAAAAATTGAAGGACTGAGGGGAAAATCCTGATCTGTTTCCATAACCCAAGCCTCCACATCAGCACGGACTGGTCCAGGGTGCCAGCTAGTATGATCACATTAGATTGACTTACAGGAGGAGCTTAAGCAAATACATTTCACTGTCCAAAGGGATAAAAGCATGTGTAAGGTTTTCTTCTCTGCTCATCAGGCAAGCTTAAATTTGTCATGCCATAACTTGATTTAGTTTGATTATGTGCTTACATGATTTGGCAGAAAAACCTGAAAAGGCAGAGTCTAGCACTTGTGGATGGGTCTATGCAGTTTAGATAACTGAGTGCTGTCTCTGCTTCAACCAGAACAGCCACTATGGGGTCATGATCAGAGTCAGCTTTGTGTCTACCCTTCTGCTGCTCAGAGCCCTCATGTTGCCCAAGGAGGCTGTGAAGTCTCCAGCCTCAGGAACATTCAAAACCTCATTGAAAAGGGGCCTGAACAACTTGGTCTGACTTTAAAGCTAGGTCCAACATCATGGTCTTCTCTGCTCGAGGAGGAGGGTTGGAGCAGGAGGCACCCAGAGGTCTCCTCCAGCTTCAGTGCCTTTGGATTGCAAAGGGGAAAATGAGCTGTGTTTTTCCGTGGGCAAAACACTCATTTCAGCACTTCAGTAGTTACACAGCCAGGGTCTGTGGAAATTACAACATCAGGGGAAGTTACCCAGAGATGAAATCCGTTCTTCACCCTGAGTACGTTGGAATTGATTCATTTTCATGAGAAATGTGCTCACACTTGGCGCTAAACCCTTTCACTTCTCCTTCAATCTACACTGAACACCCACATCAAAAGTTGTTTTTTTCCCCTGACGTTTTTCTTCTTTTACATGAGTTTTAGTGCAGGTGTGCAATAACAGAGGGACCTGAGAGCTACAATGAGTTATTACAGCCAACACCCTGTGAAAGAGAGTGGTGAAATACCCTTTAACATCCCATCTTGCAAATCGGTCTTCATGCTATAAGCAAACATGGTTGGCTGCGTGCAACCAATTCCTTATTTTCACATATAAACTGAATGTAGCTGGTGTCTATAAATCTGGGGATATGCTGTCCCATTGACAGCTTCACATTCCAGGATATTCCCACACTGAAATGGGTATGTCTCCATATTTCAGGTTTCACCTAAACTTCCAAACCAGAGAAGAGTTGGCAGCATAAATACATTCATATTAGCTGGTAGTAGCACAGCATCCACCCTCCCTAAGACATCACTTATTTGATTAGAATTGTTGGAAGAACCTGATAGAAAGAATCCGCACTGTTCTCTTATTTGTACTTTATTCTTATGGTGCTCTGTTTTCAAGCAAAGGAGACAATGTCTCTTTGATCATCTACATTATACCTTACTCTTATTGCAGGATATAATGATTGGTAGAAGCAGTTCATGTTGAATCACCTTCTGTTCTTATATGCCTTTGAGAAAACAGAACAGTTTGATTACAACAACCAAGCCACAAAACAAGGAAGAAAGCAAAGAGATTAGGAATAGGGAGCATGCCAGAAATGGTTCTTTTCCCCAGGCACTGGTTTATAAGGACTGAGGCTTCCTTGTTGGGATGAATCTTGGCAGCACCCACAGGGCAGCATCACCCCTTTACTGAGGTGTGTCAAGAACTGCACATCTTGAGGACATGGGCAAAGCTCCTAAGGACAACCTGGTGTCTCCAATGCTCCTGTAAAATCACACTGAGTCTCTATGGCTGCAGAGGGGGTGGCAACAGAGTTAAGGAAATGCAAACTCATTTCAAATGCAAATACCAAGGCAACAGTTTGCACTGAAAATTAGCAGCTCTGAATGTCAGGGAAAGAGCTTTACAGGCTTCGTCTGCCTTGTTTCAGGCAAGGTGTACAAATGTGGGCAGGCTGCTATTTCCAGAGATTGGGCTGGAAAGGGAAAAGTGAGCTGGAAAGGGTCTCTAATAATTTCTATGGGAGCAGTGAGCTGCTGGAGCTCCAATCTTTGCAAGGATCCAGGAGGTCCCAAAGAAGGACTGTAACAGCAGAGATCAACAGAGGATGGCCCAAGTTTATGGAGAGAGTAATGGGATGATTTGAGAACTGGCTACAGACTTGCTGAAAAGCAGCAACAAAGAGATGTCTGGCAGCGCTGGAAGGCTGAGGTTTGAAAAACAGGAGGACCAGCACCAGGGATGCACCAGGATTCACATTGCTTTGGAAGAGTTCAAGGGTCTTGTCTCAATTTGTGACCTGAAACTCCTCCCTCACGTGCTGTAAAAGCTCTTCCGTTCTTTTTTAGCAGCAGGATTTCCAGGCTACAAAAGAAATGAACACAGCTTTCAAATGAAACAGAAGCTGATGTTAGCCCAACAGTTTCAGCCGTCACTTGCCAAGTTCTGCTCTGGCACAAATGGGTCTCTTCCATCTGGTGTGTATTTCCAGCTCTCTAAATTGAAGTTTTGTCCATGTGATCCGTTTGCTGAAACAGAAAACTTCATGGGCCATTTCTAGCAGCTTTCTCTGCCTCTCTGCCTCTTCACTGTGCAGGAGATAATGAGCTTTCTTCTGCCACCAGTGTAGGCTGATGTGTGGTGCTTGCACTGAGCACATAGGCTGGGACCCCATAGATGTCCCTCGGTACCACTTTAGAAACTACAAGCCCAAGTGGAACAGCATCTCCAGCACACAAAGAAACTGAGATTCAGGATACTTTATCCTCCAAGACACCGTGCTTGGATCTGGAAGAAGGGATTTAGACCTTTCAAAATGGTACTCAATTTCTGTTCCTTTTAGTTTGGTACCTTGGCCACTATTACACCTCATAATAGCTGTAACTGTTGTTAATACAGACATTTACCCCCTTATATTTCTTTAGAGAAAGGCAAACTTCCATAGAACTTTTCTTTAAGGAGAAATTTCTACTGAAGAAAGACCGGAGGCACTGGGTAACAGTTTCTTTAAACTGTGCAATTAAAACTAAAGTGTCCAAAAGCTTAAAACCAAAGCAGATGTTAGCTCCAAATCTAAACCAATTATTTTTAATATCTCCTCTTGATGGACTTATGTTAATGCGCTCTTTTATTATCATGAGCAATTGTAGCTTGTGCTGTGGTTTAACAGTCTCATTACAGAGATAACACTTGTTTTGTCAGCCCATGATAAGCGCAGGGTTTTAGTTCACTCAGCAAATAGTAGCATGACAGAGATAGGGCAAGGGTTTGCATTTGCTGCTCTACAGAGTGCAAAAACCAGGAGCTCTCAATGTCTGAAGAAGCAATCAGAGTTTCTCTCTGTCTCATCTACATGGGGAATTAATGGGAAATTAATGAGTGTCTTCAGCAAAGTATTTCTGTGTAGATCCCAAAGAAACTTGCTTGGCTGTGCCTACAGCTGGTGGCTGGGGACACTAGGACTAACAGACTGAGGATATTTATCTATGTTCTGTGCTCCTTTTACTGCTCCAAGAGGGACATACGCTGGAGACGGTCTTTTTCAGAGGTGAAGAGCAGGCTGTGATGCTGTTCTGTTGGCTTTGGATTTCTGAACAGGCAACTCATTAAACGCTTTTAATACATCCTTGCAAAGAAAGCAGATTCGTGTAACAATCCCCAGCCAAGGGGAAGATCTCTGTGCTTGGGAGGGAGAGGTCATGGCTCAGTTTGGAGCTTTCTTTCCAAGCCCTCTGGCTGCCTGCCCACCTGCCTGTGAAAAACAAAGCTCGGGGTTTTGCCTTCTGTTTTGCCAACATTACTACAGATACTTTAGCCAAAGGCAAGAGAACAGAACCTCTTCTTTCCTCTGTAGAAATTGCTCTTTCTTTTCTGCTTAACACAAATAAAGCCTTGCACAAAAATGAAAAGGGCTCACAAAAGAAAGAATTTCCAGACATCAGCTGCCGATTTCGTTAGCCACCACATCTACGAGATGCCTGGAAATGTCCCTGGCTACACCCTAATGCAGTGCCTATAACCAGAAAGGTTTCTTAAAACCTTTTCCAGGACCATGTGAGCAAAATCTGTGTATTGCCTTCAGCAGACTTCGGTTGTATCACATGCCCCCGCTAGATCACCAGTCCATGCACATGTGTTGTGATGCTCTTCATGTACCACTGTCTACCAAGGATGTACCTGGTTTGCTCAGTGGGATGTGAGCAGTACTTCGTTGTTGTCCCACAAGCCACAGGTGGCATTGCAGAGAGTGTCCCTGTGCAAAGCCCAGTTGTGTGGCTCCTGAGAAGGATGCTGGGCATCCCACAGGATGTGGATTAGAGGAACGCATCTAGGAAGGGATAACGACCTTAACAGCTCTTAGAGATGTGAGCAGCTCCAATGGAGATTCACCTATTGGCCAGCAGACAACCGAGACCCACATTCAGACAAACCAGCACCTGTGAACCTCTGTCCAAAGGGATGAATAGGACAAATAAATCACTGTGTGCCCTGTGGAATAAGTATTCTTCTGATTACAGAGGCAAGTTCTGCTTGTGATGCCTTCCTGCCTCCATCAGCTGCCCTCCCTTCCAGCTCCAATGCAGCCAGGGAAAATTGCCAGACTAAAATATTTTCAAGTGGCTCCAACCATTAAATACATGTGAAGGTCATGAGGCTGTTTCCCCCCCTCCTTCTTCTAAAATCCATTTTTATACGGATCAATATCCATGAAAACCGAAGGAGAAAACAGACTTTCGGAAGCAAACTCTAACTGCTTGGAAGCAGCGCAAGAGCATGATGCTCCCCAGCAGTGCTTTGTTAAGGAGCAGGTTGCAGTTGGCTTCTCCTTCATTCTTTAGCTGGCTCCTTCTTTTCACTATCTTTCCCAATACAGCAAGAGTAGTGAGTAAAGCTCAGCACCCAGCACATCCATTCCTCTACATTCCAAAGGAGTGTTCTCCTTGCTCTGCACAGGAGGAGCTTTCATCCCATCGGCTGCTAAGGGCAGGTTTTGGTTACTGGAAATCTTGGAAATTAAAGGAATAGGAAAGGGTCCTGCTTTTCCTTCTGCCCCCCCCCCGTCTTATCTGCCTGGTATGCTCAAGATGCCGCTTCAGGATTCAGCCAGCACAAACCCTACCTCTTCCTTTCTGAGCCATCTCATTTCTGTATCAAACACCCTATCAATTATCAATCACATAGCATCTCCTTCAAAGACCAACTTCACCTTCCCAACCCTCTCTCCATGAAGAAGAGATGGAGTAAATCAGATCTCTGGCTGGTCCCAAAGGCTTCCACTCTGTAGTAGAAGATAAATTGCACCACTGCCTTTTATGACTAATACAGAGTAATCATACTAAAACCTTACAAAGTGCCATGCATCTTCAACGAGCTGTATGGCCATTAGCTAAACAATGCTGCTCAACACAGGAAAGCAAGCAATAATGCAAGATGGGGAAAAACAGTGCACATTTTCCTCCCTCTGAAATACAACTGAATGTATGGGGGAGCTTCATTCCTATTTCACAGGACAGCATCGCAAGCCTTTTGATACAGATGAATTGTGCACAGCTCCCATAATCTGTGGGATGCAATGAAAGGAAGAGATGGCAGAACGAGATTACTACCACTGCACCGAAAAACATCCCAGATTAACAAAGTGATGCTCTACAGGCTCTGGGAATAAAGCGCCTGCTCCCTCTACTGGGGAGAGGCTCCTGGCTGCACAGCCTGGCACATCAACGCTGTCCTGGTCAGATGCTGCCATTCCACAGGAGATTAATCCCAAAGCGCTTATTTTATCAGCAGGGACGTGGATGAGCTGCCCTTGCAGGGTCTGCAAACCCCAGACCTGAGTTTCTGCATGGTCCCCCCTCCTTGAATAATGTATTCGATGCTATTTTGATTTTCCTATCCCCTTCCTTACAGGAATTCATGTTTTGCCCAATTTAAGAAACCAGCCTCAATCCCTTTATTTTTGCCAGTGATGCCACTTCCACTCTACAAACAACAAGAGTGAGACATCCTAAAGGGGGGCCTCCTAAGCCTGGAGGAGACCCAAATTTCCCTGTGTTCTTCCTTTATTTAGGCTACATGAAATCCAGATGCTTTGCACTGCTGAGCTGGGGCCGTGTGTTCTGTATTCTAGAAGCAATCTCCTGCTTTTCCCCATTCAAACCAGCTCTGAGGTGGCTGGTTGTAATTCCCTGGGAGCTCCCAGAAGCTCCACTCTATCCAATTGGTGCTTACCTACGATTACCAAGCAGGTAGGTGGGTTTTTGGACTCTGAGGGACACAGAAGTTCAGCTGGGAGAGGCAGCAAGTCAATCTGCTCCCATTCAGGTGATGCTCTGCAGCAGCAGGAGAGTTTTCAGTGTGGTGCTCGGCTGCGTGTTCCTTCTGCTCCGTGGCCGGTGGTAGAAAGCACTGAGGGTAAAGTATCCCCACCCAAAGAATCTGAATAAAAATCATTTTCCCTTGAGCTTGAAGGCCAAGAGGCCAGGAGATATTAAACACTCAAGCTTTTGGTAGCTGCCCACCCAGCAGCTTTGCACACTTCAGTGAATAACCCCTTGAGCTTCAGCTGTCAGATCAGGTAGTTCCTGACAGCCAGGGTGATCGCAACCCTAAGGGAATTGGATGATGTGTATTCATATGAAGTTCTTCTAAGGCTCCAGCATCTATTTCTGCTCCACAAAGATCATTCACCACTGCAGGCAAAAGGGACCTCCTGATTTTCCCTCTGCACCACACCAGGGGCACTGGGGGTTAATTGCCAAGAAAAACCAATGCCTCCCTGAGCGGTCTCCCTGTTGGCTTGGGGAATGCGAGCAAGGACCCTGGGTCTGTTGGCAGCTCAGCTCTGCTCTAGCACAGTGGGTACCACATCTGGCTCCATCAGCATTCCTGTTTGGGCAGCTTAAGCATTGGGATGCAGCCCACACCAACGCATGAGCCCATTCAGATGACAGGGGAATATGATTTAGCAAACTATGATTTAGCAAACTGAGAATTTTCCTGTTTATCACAGTGGTGTGAAATATAATGAGACAAAATATAATGATGTACACTTAAGTACATCTTAATGTGTTGCATCCATTGGGAAATGCTCACACCTGGCTTTCTTTAATAGCTGTGGGGAGGAAGGGAGCTGCTGAAGGCTTGAAGCCAAGTAATCTGGTACAACCAGAGGGCTGCTGTGCCTGAAGAGCACTCTTTGTTCTGCCAAGCCTCTTTTCACTGCCTTGTCCAAATGACTGGCAGGCTATTCAAAATCCAGGCGCTGGTTCAGCTACATGCTGGTATTTCACCATTCTAGAAAAGATATCAGCGTGAAGAGAGGGAGCTCACTTTTTCCTTTACTCTTACAAAACTGCTGTTTCATCACCAACCTTGCTATGCAGAACAGCATCCACTTCACTCCTGGAGAGCTCTCCAAAATCTAGCGTGTGCCTTCTTAATTCAGGACTGATGCCTGGTGAGCAAGATAACTCATGGAACAAGGTCCCTTTGCAGTGCTCTGAGCCCACTTCAGTGCCACCAGCCTCAGTTTTGAGCAAGGAGATAAAGAGATTGCACAGGGAGGCGAAGAGCTTCAGTAACCATCCTTTATCTGTCAGGATGCAGCTGATGTCTAAACCTTAAGGAAATCAGTATTGTTAAAGGACTCTGAAGTGACAGCGTCCTTGTAATTGAGGGCACAGGAGATGTCTGAGCCTGATGTTACACACCAGAAAGAAAACGCTGCCTAACATTATAAGTAAGAAAGGGAGGTGTGAAGGTTTAATGCCAGGGTCACGCTCCATCCCGCTCCTCTTCATCCACCTGTAGATATGTCCCCAAAGCACCAAGAAATCACCAGAAATAAAGAAACAAAGAGAACAGCAGAAGTGCAAAGAAAAATAAATGTGTATTTCATCTCATGAAGGTTAAATCTCTGGTATTTTTACTGAATGCAAATTTTCCATTCTGATGCTTTGAGGCTTAAATTAATACTTGTGATTATTTAATTCTCCTCCATTTCCCTTCCGCTTGCAACCGTCGCTGTTGTTTGGAATATCACACATAAGACAGTTTTGCAGCTGCCACAGTCATCCATGTGAAGGTACACGCTGTATCATGCTCAGCTCTTCAGTGTAAAAGTCTGGGCTACATTGCTAGTGTAAAAACCACGTGTGACTGTGTCATAAAGCTTCTAGCTATTCCCTTGGCAAACTACAGGTCATTTCCTTGGCATCTGTCCCGATCAAATGTACATTGCACAAAGTCATGGTTGAAATGTACAGAGGAAATTACACATTCACCAAAAAAAGGAAAAGAAGAAGAAAAAGAAGTCCCATTGCTATTTTACAAGTGTGTTCCATTCAATACATACAAAATGTTTTAAAATTGTACAGAAGTACCAAAGGCATTATGAGAGATTCTTTGGAGATGAAACGAAAGTGCAAAAAAGCCAAGGCAACAGAGCAAATGAAAGGAAGCAAAGCAGCAGCTGTCTTTGCTTTCTAAAGGACAACCAAACTTCCATGCTCAGCCGAGCCCTGGGTTTTTCCAAGCAGGAAGCAAGGGGTGAAGAACCTGCATTCACACCAAGGATGAACAGCCCGTCCCTGGGTGAGATTCACCTCTCAGCTCACCATCAGGACAAACCCATGAGCCGTCTTTTAGCCTAGTTCAGCCCAAACGAGCCAGATGCTGTTATAAACCATGATAGCTCCATGGTATCTCAGGGAAACAGCAACGTACTCCAGCAATGGATATACACTTTGCTTAGAAACATAGTTAGACCTGAAGTGGCTCTTCCAACAGATAACTTTGGACATAGAGATGAATTACAAGCCAATGCAAAAAATTAGATTACTCTTTTTTCAATGGCATCCAGCAGTATATAACTGTAAAAGTCAGCTCTTCATGCCTTTCTTTATTGGATTAAACACTGAAGGATACGTTCTACCCAACAGAGATCTTATATCTGTGAAAATATGGGCAACGTTACATCCTGGAGGATGATTCATTTGATGAGGTTGGTGAAATCTCTGCATAGGGGCAGTCAGAGTCTGTGGCTGTCCTGCTTGGAAAATGAGATATATTGGTTATAACTTTGTTATTTCTTTCATAACTCTAAGATCAAAAATGGGCTTTCAATGACTCTTCTTAAATATCACTAAACTAAGGGCTTTTTAAAGGTGTAGGCAAAGGTAAGAGGAGGAGCCACAGGGCCTTTGCCTTTGGCTCTCCAGTGCTGTAGGACAGACAACTGTTTGGCCACACGTCCTGGGAGTGGGCTTTTTGGCACAGGCCACTATGTTCATTGATTTGTTTGAAAGGAAGCCAAATAAATTATCATTTAAAGCAGCTGCATCACCACTGCATGGCCTGTGCTGCCTTCAGAGGTGGGATTTCTCCTTGGGATGGTGATTACACATCAATCCCCTTTGCAAATCTTCCTTTTTGATAGAAATACATTATTAAAATAGCCTTTTGGTTTGGTTTTACCCACTCGCCTACTTCCAAAATCAGAACATTTACCCCTGTGCATCTCAGATGCAGCTTTATCTGTTCTAAAGCTTTATGTGTGTGTGCACATTTGTATGCACATGCATGTACAGCAATATGCATGCACGCAAACAACGTGCCCACACTTTTGCAGCCAAAGTTGTGTTGTCCTTTCATCTTGCAGGTTGTGACAAAGATAAAACATAAACTTCATTCAACCTGTACAGAATTTACAGTTCAGATGAACAGCAGTGAAGAATACATAGAAATACAGCAGTTGTGAAGTGTTTTTTGGCTGCGTTTGCTTTGTTCAGGTATTTTTTAAGTAACATTGTAGAGGGAATCTCACTTATTTTTAGCTTCCTCATAAAACCTGCTTAAAGAAGCATCCAAACGCAGTGGATTCCTTATCAAGACATGATCCTCATTTTTCTCTTCTCCCAGTTATTCAAGTCACATCACAGACTAGGCAGGTAACCTTTTGTTTGGCGTCTATTCAATGCACATAATGCTTATTACGTGTAGTGATACCTATCAGCATTTGGCATGTAATGTGCAATCTGTGTGCAGTACATGTGGATAGTGTGTCAAAGTGACACCAAGCAAGATAAATCTCATAAATACAATGTCTATAATACTGGAGAAACAGGAATATACTTTTAGTGTGTGGAGCATTGCTGTATAAGAACAGTGGCACCCACCTATACGAATTACTGAGAAAAGAATAAAACAGTTATAAGAATCATTTACTGAATCTCCTAAAGCATTTGATCTACCACGCAGCAACTGCAACTAGGTTTAAAGTCTGCACTTGATTTTAAATCACATCTCTGTCATTTATCAGCTATATCTTGTTTTACCTCAGTGTTTCTGAAAGTCTCAGTTTCTGTGTGTGAGATTTTTGTGTGAAAAAGTGAAGAAATATCAAATTTTAGGGTTTGGGTGGTGGGAAAGAGCAACCAGTACAGAACAGTCCCCATCCTGCCTGCTGACAGCAGCACAGGATATCTTCAGCCCCAGGGAAGATGCTGGACCAGTGTGAACAGGCAGGACAGAAAATGCCTGCCACCAGCTTTGATGCCTTCTCCTCAGGTCATCAGCAACATGGTATCTGCAGAGATGCTAAAGGACTGATCTCCTCTATATCCACATCTGTAATAAATCCCTTTCATGAGCATCACCGCGGAACACTGGGGCATGGCCACTGTGCTGGTCAGGTTTAAGGGATTACCATGAAATGCTGCTAATGCCCATGGCATGCTAAAATAAGGAGGCATTTTCTCATCTTGGCTTGCAAGGCTTGTGCTGACCTTTTGCTTGTGTGGAACAGGAAGGAGACGGCATCCCCCCAGGTCCACAGCCATCAGTGTCAAATGGAGCTGAAATTCCAGGGGAGGCTTCACTGGCAGCATGACATTCAGCCTTGATTTTGGGCCAGAACCATCCAAAGTGGAGATTTTGGCAAGGCTTCTGCCTGAAACCATTAACCCTGCCCTATAACTATAGGTGTAGCTGCAGGTGAGATGTAGCCTGAGCTTGGCACTGAGTTTCGGAAAGCTTTGCAGCTAGCTCAAGTTTCTCAGAACTAGGCAAACAGATGCTACTTGAACAATCCATCTGCGGTTGTATTTACAGGAATTAGGAGAGGGAAAGATGCTTCCAGGTTCACTGGAAGCTTTGGAAATAGCGCAGCTTGGACCAGCTGCTTTCCATGTCTCCCCATTAGCAAACTGGAGCCTGGAATGCAAAGCCACATGCTTGGACTGCTGAAGGGGATGGGCTCTTGAAAGCAGCTCTTGCTGCAGGGAGCAAAAGCATCAACACTGTTAGAGTCTGTGAGCTCTTCTCTGAGACGTTCAGCTTGACAAGAAAACCTGAACTGAACCCTCATCCCTGTTTCATCACAATCAGCTAAAGCCAAGGGGACAAACCCTTACAGGGCACTGTAAATAGGCTCCAGCCCTGCTCTGAAAGGCTCCAGCAGAACAAATGAGGGATGCTGAGGCCACGGTGGCTCAACAGGCAAGCAAAAACTGCCAATAAAAAGCAAAACGGCCATGCTAACAAAACATGAAGGCTCTCTGGTGCACCTAGTGATGTCAGGCCAAAAGCAAGTCTCGGAGCAGAGCTCTGGCATTACATCATCACTTGCATATAGTCTGGACAAGGAAGGTGAGGATACAGGACCAGTGTCAAACTAGATTATGGCAACAGCACAAAGAGATACAACAGACTGCAAACACCAGCACAACGGGAAACCCCGAAGGCTTCATGGCAGTCTGGTGTTACAGTGGGGAGAACTGTGGCAGAACATTTATGGACATTTGAAGGTAGCTTAGAGCCTCTCCGTAAGGAGAGCAAGAGATGCTTCCACAAGGAATGGCTATGGCACTGCTGCAGGGTCCCTGAGACCCTCAAGGACTGTAGACAAGGGCGGGTGACATATCCAAGGAAGCGTTTCCAAAGTTTGGGAATCACATTCCCCCCTGCCCCTTGGGCTGGGCTGCAGGCATGAATGCAGATGCACACCAGAGCTGGATGCAGGCGAGAGAACCCCATGAGAATTAAATCAGACATATGGCAAGCCCCACAGATGGGAATTCAAATGGGATCTCCAAATGAAGACCAGGCATCCACCTTTGGCACTGCCTGCTCCTCAGAACCCTCAGAAAGGGGTAGTAACTGGGATGCTCTTCTTCAGAGGCATCTGGATGCAAAAGAGGGTGCTATACACAGCCAACACAATTCGTATCTCTTCCTCCCCACGTACACACTGCGAGGACCCACAGATACAAACGTAATTGCTTTTACCCCATTAGTTACAAGCAGAAGTGGAGTTTGTGCATGCTGTATCAGAGGGATGGGGCAATGATCAGTGGCAGCATGAAAGACACTTGGTATATCCGTGTTACCTACAGAAGCATCGCAGCACCGTACATGATGGGTCAATGGGAGGACGGGCTCTCCCAAAAATGATGCTCTTGGCTACGTTACCTCATCAGGTACTACAGCAATCTGGGAGTGCAGATACAGCTGGAGCATACTGCTGTCTACTCATCTCAGGCTGCATGCAGTAGCAGGCAAAATTGAGAGTACAGTCAGTGAGAGAGTCCAGAAAGCACATTCATATGGTAAAAAGGACCTGGCTGCTCCCTCTGCAGCAGCGGCTCCTTGATGCTACCTAAATTAGAAGCGTGATTAATACTGTATCAAAACGTGTGTAATCCCTCTCCCTCTAGACAAGCAATATAAGGCAAGCAGTATTGTGTCACTGGGGCATCAAACACTAAGATATCCTAAAGAAGATTCCTATGTATTTTTATTATCCTTATTATTAAAAAAACCCCTATTGTTATCATTAAAAACCCAACAATCCCACACCCATGCTCTAAGTAGGTTTTGTTCTGTGATGCGGAGAAGTCAGGGTGTTTGTGTGCTAAAAGCTTTTCCACCACTGAGCAGCACAGGGCTGAGAGGGGGATGCTGCTCTCACTCCCCTGCCGCAGCCCTCCCCATCCCAGCCTCAGTGTTACCTGCAATTGAAGGAGCTTTTGTATCTGATTTCCTTGGTTTTGGTTCATGAGAAGGAAGCTGATGGAAACAGAAGATGCTCACCCATGATGGAGAGCAGATGAGAGAGGCTGCAGGAGTGCGGGCATAGGTTGGAGGATCACAGGCGTGCTGGGAAGAAAGGGATGAAGGCTCAACATGAGGGTTCACACAAGTATGGCTGAAGAAACAGAAATCCTTAGCCTGCTCCTAGGCTTTTTAACGTTCCCAATAAAATACTCACTGCTAAGGGTCTTTATATAGGACAACTCTTTAGCAAATTCCTCAGGAATTTCAGTTCCTTTTCTAATCCATTTTGGTTTTAGCACTAATGCTGCTGTGACCATAGTGATCTGAGGGAAATGAGCTCCGCAGCAGCTCCCTCTTGAGAAAAAATGAGTGAACGTGCTTTGTTTCTCTCGGGTTAGGAAGGGGAGCGTTTGCATCTGAGGCGATGCTCTGGCTCCCCAGGTACATTATACAAACTTGTTCTAAAAGCTCACATAATTTAAAATCTTAAAAATCAATTAAAAAAGTAAAAATATACCCATTTACCTGTAAATAGCAATGATCCTGCAGAATTTATTTGGATCTAGTAAGCAGCATTTGATCTATCTGATATATCCCATAGTCTGTCTAAAGAAACAGAATGGCCTTCAGGGCTGGACAAGGGTTTGTTTCCAGTAGGTTCCTTGGCATTTGTGTTTTAGAAGTTGTTAACAAGAAAATGAGCCAACAAGGAAATCCACATACAAAATCTGCACTTGAGTAACATTAAATTCCCTTCCCAAATATTGGGAAATTCAACTTTCGGCTAGTGCTCTGCTCCTATGTCTTGGGATCACATAGGAAAGGTCACCTGCACACAGACTGCAACATCTCCTGTTTGAAGACACAAACTCCTCAGACAACTTGAACCCACAATCTAGACCTGAAGCATCCAAAGCCTGACTGTGGGTTCAGGTCCCAGCCTCAGGGACGCTCCATACCACAGCTGGGGCCATTTGCATTATTTCCTTCCACACCTAGACCCAGATTCTGAAAAACACAAACCCAAATGTTTCTTGGAGGCTTTACACCCTGCACAGAAGCACCTTGAACCTAGGCTCTGTGCACACAGCCGTGCATGGGCACGAGCATCCCCAGAGCAGTTCAAGTTGGCCTGCTGGAAATTTGGCTTTAACTTCTTTCTTCAGCTCCCTTTGGTCTCTCCATTCTACACTCGGCATTGACTAAAACTTGTTTCTGTTCCCCAAAAACTACAGGACCTTTGGGAGAAACAGGGGAGCAAAGACCAGCCCGAGAGAGGCTTTGCAGAGGCATAAAGTTTGCCTGTCTATCCTTTAAAAGGTCTTTATCATTGGGATTGCCTTATGAACAAAACAGAACTGATTTCATTTCCTTTTATCTAGTGCTTAAGACTTCTCTGGGGGAGATCACTGCAAGGAGCCTGTGATACAATCATGGGCAAACTGCGCAACTGAAAGTGAAGACTTTATAGGGAATATCTGACTATGATACAGGGCAGAAATGGAATTATTTATGTCAATAAGCAATGAGCAGGCTCTGTTATAGTTTATGCAGGCACAAATCATTTCATAGAAATAAGGAGCACAACTTAGAGCTAATTCTGGTGTAGGTTGACCCAAAAATCCAGGTCATTTTGCCTGGATGAATGAGAAGTGATGATTTATGGCATGGCTGTGGATGGAGGTGTGTGTCAGAAGTTCTTTGAAATGGTGATACAGATAAAGGTGGGATATTTCTTACACCTTGCAAAAACATTCCATGTGGAATTTATAGCAGCAAGACACAATCTGTGCTGCCTTTAAATAAAACTAGTTTTCTGCAACTAGTGATTGTGGGACAAATCCAACACCTATTAAAGCTACAAGTGAAAAGATCTTTATAAACTCTGGTGTAGTAATTTGAAGAGGGGAAACAACTCTTCCCATGCAGTCCTTAAAGGAGGTGAGACTGCTGGGATTTCAGCCTATGGAAAACTCAGAGGACACTCTATCAGCATCTTCTCTCAAGGGTCTAACATCATCTGGGAAGCAGAAAGGGATTTTGCAATAAGAAATGGGTATTTAAAATAGAGCCAACAGGCCTTCAAAAGTAGAACAAGAGAAAAACTACATCGCACAGCAGTTGTGCCTCAAAGTCCTGTTGACTTTGCCTCCTGTAGTAAAGTCCTTGTCTTTAATACTGCATGACCTCATCCTCACCTGAAGTTCTGCCTTGATATCATACCCTTCTGTGCCAGATTTCCAGCAGGCCTCCCTCCAAGTGCAATTGCAAACAAACAAGGCAATAAATCGGTGTTATCTCTGACCTGGACAAGAGCTGCAGGGAGCAACGTTGGCTTTTGGCTCACCCAACACGATTTCCATTCTGTAGTCACTACAAAAACCATGTCACCAAGTGTGATTGGGGACCTGCTGACACTTCTTGCTCTTAAGAAAAGACATCTAATTTAGCAACATGCCAAGGGCAAACCTGCGCAATTTACAGCCTTTTTGAACTCACAGATTTCTCTATATGGAAAAGCATCACCGGGTTCGCTTTGCACAAAGAAATCTGGAGTCAAAAGGAGTTTGGGAGCAAAGCAGAGAGGGAAAAACTGCAGGAGACGAAATGGATGAAATGGGAAAGAAAGGAACGAGCATGGCTGGAAGCCTGGGTTCCCTCTGAGGAAAATGTTCTCCCCTCCTGAATGGTGAAAAATGGCAGGAAAAACTATGTAGAGCCTTTCCCGACACCTCAATCCCATGTGAAGACCTGCGTGTTGGTCCTGAGCACTAGCGAAAGGATGGGTTTATTTCCTGTCTGCACTCACATCTTCTCTAAGGCCCAGATAGTCCTGGGTCTCCCCTGGTTGCTGCCTCTAGACAAGCAAACAGGAAACAAAAAGGCTGCGATTCGCCCTTCACCCCAAGTAAGCCAAGGTTCAGCCTCTCAAAGGCCATATGGAAATGAAGCTGCCATGTAAATTTCCTTAACAGGCTCTTGATATAACACAGAGAAAATGTGGAGATGGGGTTCGAAACCACAGACACAGCACCAGTGGAAAAGTCTCGTGGGATCTGGGTCACACATGCATGGGAGGATTCCAGAGGCACAGTACCAGCCATGGTGTCCCAGCCCTGGAGATGGATCCCAAACTCAACCTTTCCTGATTAACCCCCTTGCAAAAAAACCCTTCCAACCTATCCACGTAAAGTGACTTCATTTTGGTCCCAAGAGAAACTCTGAGCATCACTTTTCCCCTCACCTTCCCCCAGCTGAACACACTGCTGAGGTTCCTGGTAACGACACAATAACCTTTCTGAGAGAAGCTACTTTAACCCCAACAAAATGGGGCAGACTTCGATTGGCACAGCTTGTGGGCAAGCACAGCTAAGAGGCTTCTGAAACACCATGAAGAAATGAAGAAGCACCTCTTAACTCAGCTTGAGGGGTCTAAACAAAACCAAAGGATGTCCCGAGAACACGGGTGTGGGATTCTTGGCAGGGCAGAAGAAGAAAGGGAAGATTTTCGTGGGGCATAGTGTGTGCAAAAGTGTTCAGGCACGATGCAAACTGTACGAAAAGTGCCCACTCTGACCAACAGGGCTTCAGAAGGATGGAGCTCAGCACTTAACTCACAGCAACACAAGGACCACTGCATCTTGCATATCCACCCTCTCCCTTTGGACTCGCGGCTGTGGTGTCTCCACAATAGCACTGCTGGCCACAAGAATGGCTTCAGACCATGGCAGCCCTGCCATGGCGAGGGGTTGCCTTTGGTTTGCCTTTGCTTCCAAAGCACCTCCAGGTCCATTGCCAATGCGAGGAGGGCTAATTAAATATAATACATGGTTTAAAACATAAAATTCCAGCCCCATAGTCTCTGGTCCTCCTCTGCCTCATTTCTCTGCCCTCTGTGTTGTCTCTCTTCTTTCAGTGTCCTAAAATAGGATAATTTCCAAACCATTCTTGTTTAGAGCAGTATTCTAACCTGTCTCACTTTAAGGCCATGTCTTCTGCTCAGGCAAATATTTCAACAACCATCCCTCTCCTCCAGGGACCTACGCAACACTTCCATGTATTATACTGGAATTATGCCACCTACCTGACAGTTAATGAGGAACCACAGAGTAACAACCCCCCTGTAATTACACACGACCTGAAATCTAAGCCAGGAACAGACACGTCCTCATTCTGCAACTCCAAAATAACTAAAGGTGGAATCACCAGTGGCATGACATGGCAATTCCCACCTAACACTTGCAACTGTGACCTCCAAAAGTCCTGTCCGGGTTGTTCATTCCTGTCCCATGCTTCTGAAGGTTCCCAAGAAATGCAAGTTGCCTACCCCGCACCATGAAATAATCTCACCCAGTGATCTTAGAAAGAGAGTATGAAAGAAATCTGGCCTTCACAGCTCCAGTTTGCTCACCACTATGACCTCTTCCACAAAAGCAGGCTCCGACCTGCTCATTCCCCCACCCCAGAGTAAGCAAGTATCTGCCAGCTAAGGATGCCCTAGAAGGAAGAAAACCTTAGCTGTCAATCTCCTTGAGAAGTTCGATGCATGGGCAGCTGCCAGCGCTCGGATGTGGCTCAGTGGCAAGAAGGCTTCACTGCCTGGAGGCTGACCAGCCCATGTCACTAAAGGGTCCCTCACCCGTGGCCGACCTGGGAGGAGGACCGCAGGGCGTGCAGAGGTCAGAATCGGTGTCTGACTCCCCTTCTGCAATGTAGGGTCTGATTTTGGCCACGGCTGCATAGCAACCGTTGTTAAGGATGTCCAAATTCTCTTTGGACTGGGAGATGCTAAAGCCGCTGAAAGAGCGCTCCAACTCCTCGTGGTCTACCGAGGGGATGGAGATGGACGTGTCGCTGTCTCTCATGGCACTCTCATGGTGTTTGGTTGTAATGTCTTCATTTCTCAGGTACTCCGCGCTCGCCCTGTGCCCGCCGCTGTACGCTGACAAGGAGCGCTCGTGGGAAGGCGGAGGTGGGATGCGGACCAGCGAGCCGGGGTCTCCGACAGGAGAGGAGCCGTGGCTCTGCCGCTGGCATGATGTCGAGGGCGGGCATGTGTTGGTCGGGGCTGGTGGGGCAGAGAAGTTCTTCTGACCCATGGAGCTGGTGGACCTGATGATCTTGATGATGCAGCCGTTCTTGTCAATGTGCTCCCTGCTGCCTTCGGGGCTGTGGTAGGGAGGTGCTGGGTCTGGTTCTTTGGACCCAAAATAAGCCTCCGTCTCCGTTGGTGGAATGCCCATCCGCTGCATGTAAATGTTCACCAGGAAGTCAAGCTTCTTCTCCATGGACTGAACCTGCAAAACACCAGTTTCAGGGCTGCACGCTGCACATGGGTTGAAGCACATTAATATCCTGAGTAAAACAACTTCATAGATGCCTACACTGACCCACACCACACTGAACCATTTAGTAAATATGTGTCCTGTTCTAAAGCATTTAATTCTCTACCTTATTGCAGGGTTTTCCTTAAACACCTATAAACTTTTTGACAGGCACCGAATTCCAGGAAAGCCAGAGCAGCCTCGCATCCCTTCTGCTCCTTACTGCATTTGACACTTGCCTGGGCTCAGATGCTATGGAGATTTTTGAGCCTTATCCTCTAGGGAGACTTTAATGTCCTGTATAGCCAGCAGCTACAGCAGCCAGGCTCCTGGCCTCCTTTGAAACATGTCTAGTGTGGTGGCAAAGAAACCAATGTCCCATTTTCAAAAGTAATGTTGACTTTTGGTAGACTACATGAGGAAACTCCAATACGCCTGTTCTGAAAGTAGTACTTCGGCTTTTAAATGCCCTTTTATAACATCCACCTTGTTTCATTTTCAAAATGGTCTTAGCTCTTACTTCTAAATGGTAAGGTCCCACTGGGGAAAATTAAGGCAAGAAGAAACCAAAGAAAGCACACAACACAAAGCATGCACCACCCTCTGATAAGAACCCATTCCTGACCCAATTTACCTGTTTTTCCACTTTCCCAAGCCTGCCCATCATGCTGGGGTCTTCAGGCAGCTCCCCTTCCGCTGGCCCTTTGGTCCGATCCTTGTCAGTCATGGAGGATCCTCTCCCAACGATCTGGTCAACTCTACCGGGATCAGAAAATCCCCCCCAGCCCCAGAAAAGGACCTGGAGTCAGTTGGAGGCAGCAGGCGAGAAGGGTTCCTCTCGCCGCGCCTCCATGGGACAAAGCAACAGCCTCTCTCCCAACTAACACTCCAAATCACTCTCAGACACGCGGGGGCACCGAAGTGTTAATTCAGATGCATAATTCAGAGCGGAATGAGCAGAGTTTGGAATTGCCCAGTTCTGTTTGTACAGATCAAACCTGGCACATTATGCGTAGTAAGCTTACCCACTGCAAAGTTTTTCTTCCAAATCACTTCTTATTTGTACTGAGAAATTACTCTTTTATTGGGGAAGACCAAGTTGTCTGTCTAGCATATGTCAATGGGATATTATTTCAGACTTTGCAGCAGTTTCCTCTCTTCAATGCAAATGTAAGTGTGTAATTCTCATGCCCATGAAAATAGGCCACTAGCCCCAAGATACAAAGAGGTGAAGTCCTGGTTTAGTGGAATTACAACAAGGCTGAATTTGGTTACAACTCATCAAACATTACCAAATCGTCTTCATCTCAATGCTACTGCAGTTCATACCTGTATCATTAGACGTTTGCTATTAGCAGGACTCCAAGCTGATAAAAGCAGAGGACACTCCTGCCAGTAGCATGTTGTTTGGCACAAACTTCTTTACACACATTACATTTGCAAATTCCCAGTAGAGAAACACAGCATGGATACAGCTCTGTATGCAGAGAATGAAGGAGGGCAGAGCCACTCTGGAAACTGGAAGTCAATTGTACGAAGCATCAACTATAAGTTTTCTAAACACCAGAGCTTTCTGATCCCTCAAAAGTCAGTTTTGGAATAGATTCTTAATGGCAGCCCAGTTTCTAACCTAATTCTATGCCAGGCAAACTTTACCCTTGCATAATGCACCAAACGTAAGGGTGGCAGGGGAAAAGAAGGGTTAATTCATCTGACTGAAACCAAGTTGAGGATTCTTGAGCAGGAAACTCAAAATGCTCCTTACGCAGTTCTGCCATGTGGGCCATGGGTCCATGCACCAGGAGGAGGAAAAGGAGGGAGCTGAACACAGACAGGGGAAAATGGACAAACAAAAACCAAGGAAAGGAATGAGACGTGAGGCTATTTCCAACACAAGAGCTACCTGCTTTCTTTACATTTGACAGGGTCTTCATATGTATGTTGGCTGTTGACATTAAAGGGCAGATACCAGTGGGTACGGACCAGTGTGGCTCCCTTAGCTTATATTAGAGCAACAGCAGCTTACAGCACCAGAATATCTGGCTCAAAGAGATGAAGTGGATAAGCACATTACACCAAAGACAGGAAATACAAGCCAACAATTATTGTGGAGTTTATCTTTGATCCAGAAGATACTTCATTTGGGCAGGGACATGACAGAATGTCGTTCAGTTTAAAAAGTCATGTTTGATCCTTTGCTTAGCAACATAAGCACAGGAGTACAAGGAGCACCAAGTACTACAATTACAAGTGTGAGGAATATGCATGCCTTATTTCTCTCTTGTAATGGGAGAAGGAAATTATTGACATGTACAGGAACTCCCCACAAGGAATGCAATTATTGACATGACATACAGCACAAGAAATCCTATGACAATGTTGTTATCATGTAAGCAAAGAGGTACTAAATTGGATAACTCGGACTACCTTGGTTTGGAATCACAAGTCAAGGCGTAGTACAGCCACTGTACGAACTCCTCTCCTGTATGCACAAGCAAGTAGACTAGTAAAACAATGATCAGGAGTTTAAGGAGGCCCAAAGTCTAAACACTACTGAATATTGCATGAGGCCAAGACCAATTGGGGGGTCCTTGTGTCCCATCTAGCACAGCACTAACACTGAAATGTCCCCACTAATGCAAAGGAGATGTCCTTCAACAGTTGCTGAGTAGAGCAGGGAGGCAGGATAGACTAACACAGAGGAAGACTGAACGTTGCCACGCTACAGTGCATCATAACAGCAGAGAGAGTCTTGTACAACCCTACTGCTAATCTTGCAGAAACTGAGGAAGGACTTCTGGTCCCTTCCGTGTCCTTAAGAGAAGAGCTATCCAGGAGGTGAACCTCTCTTGACCCATATGAAGCACAGGAGGCCAGATGATCACTGCTACCATATAGAAGAGCACCAACTTCTTAAATCACTTTCAGGCTAGACATTACTTGCCTGTGAACCTGCTGTGACTTAAGAGCAGGACAGAAGCCCTTCACAGAGCTCACTATAAAGCATTCAGAAGCCCTTGTCCATGTACCATTGACACCAGAGCCCAGAAGAGCTCCTGCTTCATTTATTCCCTTCGTGTTTATACTTTAACACAGTTCTGACTCTTGAGGTGGTCATCTTCCATACCTCTGAGAAACCAGGGAGCCAGATCTCATCCTGGAGGCAGGCTCTGCACTGAGGATGGTGAGGGGGGCAGCTGTGGGCCACTGACTTCAGTGAAGAGACAGGAGAAGGTAAACTGAGTCCTTCCCTTTTGATGGGAGAAACTAGGCTCAAGGTCTCCCAGCCCTTTGCTTCCCATGACAAAAGTTAAACAGAGAAGAGTGCTCCTACCCTCAGCAGAGCTCAGAGATTTCATCTGTGCCTTATCCGACACAAGAGAGGAAGTTCCTCTGTGCTCCTAACCTATCCATACCTAGCTGAGCCCTGAAAAGAGCAAGAGGTCCTTTTAGCTGCTATAAACGAGTTTGAAGTTTTGTCCAAATTAAGCAGCAAAGCTCAAAAGATGGAGAGAACATATTCCACCTTCGCAAGCAGAGGGGGATAGTGACAAAGGACCACATATCTCCTGAGATGCCAGACCCCACTTCTGCACTACATCCCTTGTGTCTTCCCAACACTCACTCTGGCTGTTTCAAATACAGAGCAGAGGGAAGAAATCAGCTGAGGCTTTGGAAGAGCCAGCCTCCTATTTTTCCCTTTGCAGCAGAAGACGACGCAGAGATTTCTGCATTGACATGACAAACTGTGCCATCTGCTGTCCTCAACAGGCTCTGCGGGTCTTAGCTTGGGAGGGAGAGAGAAAGGGGGCTGCTGCTTACAGAAAACTTTGGTATCTTTCCTTCTTTCTAATGATACAACAAAAATGTAAGGTCTTGCATCAGCCACAGTGCAGGTTTTCTCATGCTTCATTACGCTTCATGCTAACAGTGCATGCAAAGAGGTGTAATATATCACCCTCGGGCCAGAAGCGGACATCAAAAAGGTCAAACGGCTCAAATGAGATAAAAATGAAGTATTTGGGAATAGATATTCAATTCTTTTCTTTTTTCCTTTCTTTCTTATAACTTTTTGTACACAATCCAGGCATTGAAGCCAAACCCCCTTCATCCATGTCACAGGACTGGCGACTGACCTCCTCAGTTGGCAAAAAAGCTCTAGATATACTTTGACCAATATCTGTTGTTTGAAAATCAGAGCTGAGGTTGCACCTCTTCTGTTTCAAATCAAGGGAATTTAACCCCAATTGTCTGTGCGTAGAGCGTGGGGCAAACACCTTTAACCAAACCACAATGGACATCCTCCAGCATCCAGCTGCCTTGGCAGAAACCTTTCAGCTGAACTGAGCCCTTGTCACTAGAGCCGCACAATGCAATCCATGGGGTTAACATAGCTCATGGGACATGAGCTTGTTGCACACTTCATCTCATAGGTTAAATACAACAAAATCATTGTAATTTTAAAATCAAGGGTTTTTTCTGGAGGTAAGAAAGTTATTTCACTTTTACCGTCTACTTTTAGGCCTCATCCTTTGGCAAGGAGAAGAAATGGGAAAAAAGTTTTTCTGAGAGCATCTATTTTCCAAACACAAAGCTTGGGGCTTCTGGAAAATTCCTTTTTTAATCTTTGAGCTGGCTGAGTGGGAAAGGTAAGTTTTCAATATTCCTTTTACTCACATTCCTCTAGTGAAGATTACTCAGAGCAGCTTGAAATCAAGAGCTCTGTCATGTATTAGCTCTTAGGGAGGGCAAGTATATTTAGAAAAAAATACCTGAGACTAAGCTTGCTGCTTTTAAAAATCACCTATTATTGTGTGTGGAAAATTACCTTCTGGCAAGTATTTATACCTGCCTTGGGCTCCAGTGGTCTCAATACAAGGTGAAAACACAGCTCAACTCATGGCCCTGCTGATCAGACCTCAGAATGCCCTAAAACCAGGTAATTCAGTGAGAACATGCTCCTTGCAGCATCAGCTTCAGGTAACGTTTTACTTAAGCAGAGACTTTCATAAGGGCAATGAGAAAAGTCTTGCTGTGTGACTGAGGGCTGGGTTTGACTCCTGCTCTTTTCGCTTGCAAAAATCAGGATTATTATTATTACACTTATTACTATTACCATTTTTATTTTAATACCAGTCCACAGTTATAAATATTTTAACACGTTTTCCCTCCCATGGTCAGTAGAGTTACATCAGCAAGGAAGAGACCACTGTGTTCATTGGATATGAAACACTTCATTCTTACTTTGCCCACTGAATTAAACTCATTCCAGAGCACGTAGAGCAGCAGAGGCTCCTCTGCTTGTGTGTGGAGTGTTTTGCCTTTTAGAAAGAAGACTGCTCAGTTTAGATTGGCTTTGGGGGTTAAATATTCCACCTTTTATATTTGAAGATAGCCTAATAAAATAAGAGATTTTAACGGATACAATTTTGCTTTCTAACACCCAGAAGACTGAAAATAGAAAACACACTTGAAGAAACTGATGGTTACGGATGACTCAATGAATGCCCTTTTTCTTTTTCCCCTTTAGCTTGTTTAATGTGAAATCTCATTCCTGAAAGTAAATCAGAGCACATCCAGAGTCGCAACCCCTTCCGAGTCATGACTTAGCAAGCTGCTGATAAATATCCAAGTGATAAATGCCGTCATATAACTGGCATGAAAGGGGTTTGACATAAAGCAAATGAAAAATCCAGAGAAAGCGGCATTTTGGTGAATCCTAACCTAGGCGAGTATTGGGGAGATTCTTTGGAAGAATACATGGGTCCTTTGCTTGGATACTTCTTATGCCGGGGAGTTGAAGGGGGTGGGGGACCCACAATCATATCTATCCTGGCAAAGTAAATAAGAAAAGAAAGACACCAGCAAAAATGCATAATGAAGCAACATGGAGAGAAAAGTTGGTCAGGAAAAGTTGCAGGAAGAAACAACTGCAAAACAGAACGAGAGAGAGAGAAAGAGAGAGAAATTGAACACAGATCCCACTGGAGACAGAAGGCTCTCTCCTACCACCTGGTTCTCAGTGAAAGCCACAGTCTTCCCTCTTCCAGGTAAGACGTGGGGATTCAGGCACCACTAAAACATTATCAGGAGGTCCCCCCACCCCAGATGCCCTCTGAAATATATTTGCATATGCGTAGCGATATCCCATTGAGGCAGTTGGCTACGAAACAACATATATTCGTTCTCCTTTCAGTTCCAGTGCTAGACAATGCATCCTCAGCTAGGTCAGAAAAGCACAAGCTGCTGCGAGTCGGTGCGATGCACTGCAGGATTGTATACTCAATGAATGGGAGACATCCATGGTTGGCAAGGCGTCAGGATGAGACACGAGACAGTGTGAACACAACACTGAAAAGAGCACATTACAGACACAGTGACAAAGGCATTAATGATTAAAGAGGAAAGTGCATGTAAACACCCCAGAAAGCTGCTTGAATGCCGCTTTAATCCACAAAAGCCCTGGCTATGGGAGGTCCCAGCCAGCCCCACTGAGCTGAGCTGGCAGGGAGAACATGCTGCTTTGATTACTGAAGGGAAATAAAGGTATCTGTTCTCCAAGGTGCCCCATGACAACCTCCCTGGGCTTCCCCATACAGGTGCACTGCTCTAGGCCACTTGGTCTTGGTCACCTTATCTAGAAGGTGACCCTTCCAGTTTCACTGGGCAGGTGAGCAGCCATGGGCCCTCTCGGTGCCCATCTGGCTATGATGATGAGTGCTCTGAAGGATGACCCAAAATGGGATCTGCTCCCATCACTGATCTGCTCAGTGAGGATACTGAAACCAGTGAAGCTGCCTGGTAGCCCTGATTGAATGAAATCCAAGTTCTTTTGAAGCAGGCCCTGGTCCTCCTGATTTCCCTGTAATGGGGTGGATGGCAACCCTAGCCTAGTCCAACCTTAGTCCCATGGATACAGCTAAAGGGAGAACTCAGATTGGTCTTTGAAAGCAGCAATTCCTTACCTCAACCTCCCCAGTTACACAGCCAACCAAACTACTTTTTCTTTGCAGCAAAGGATTGGCAATGGGAGACTCGAGTGTTGAAAACTCATGTCCCAGCTAGAGCCAGTGGAGATGACAACCCCAATGGCTCAATCCCTACTGCAAAGGCAGCCTGAAGGCTTCTCATTTCAGCTTATTAAAGTCAGGAAATACCAAGCCCTTCCTCCTCCCCTTCCCCCTCCAGATTCAGCTCCATGTCTTGGGTCTGTAATCACTGAATTTGTATGGAACGGGGGTGAGAGGCTGAAAGAGAGGAAACTCTCCAGGATATTTTAGTCTCTACTGCGAGGGAGAATCTACCTTCTGGGAAATGCACAGCATGAAGCAAAGCTGAGAAAGTTCTCTCTGCTGCTTGAACATCAAAAATAGCAGAGTTAAAATGGTCTCTGAGAGATTCACAGCAGAAGAGAGATTCCTCTTTTTCCTATCACCATTTTCCTGTCCTACCAGGGCCCTAGATGGGTTTGAAATGAAAGGAAAACTTCCCCAGTGGTTTCCAGAGGAAGCTGAGCTGCCACAGCCATCAAGGGAAATAATTCCTTCCTCCAAATGTAAAAGTAAACGGTGTATTGTTTTGACTGGAGATAGCCTATGGCCAAGCCCTGCCTCTATTGTGGGCATCCTTTGAGCTCAGCACAACTGGGGCTACTTCTGCTGAGCCAACAGAGCTTGGGGGATGTTGGGGGTTTGGGGTCTCCTTTTCAATGTGGGACATCATTTGAGTGGTCCGACAAAATAGCTTAGCTCAGATCCTCTGTTCAGAGGACAGAACTGATCTGGTTTGGGGGTGGCTTTTAGGAGAAAATGAAATTTTAAATGCCTTTTTAGGTTGCCTTTGTCCCTTTCTATGTTTTTTTCCCCTATTAAAACTAACTCATCGACACCTACAATATGAGCACAGAAGTTGTAACACTGCACCAGCCTTACCCATGGGACATACTACAATGACAGCAACTCCTGAAGTAAAGTAAGAGGATGATGCCCCTGCTAATAGCAGGAGGGGTTGGACTAGATGACCTTTGAAGCTCCCTTCTAACCCAAACCATTCTATGATTCTATGACAAGCTGTGATTTTTGTGTGCATATGCCGGGGTGGGCACTAAGGCACTTTTAGTGGCATAACAGCACCATTTGCAGCCCCTGCCGTGCTCATTCCTGTGGGTTCCAGCCACAAGCATTGATGTTTTCCTTGATGCTTCCTCTTAGGAAGAAAAAGAATCAGGTGTAGCTGCAAAGGAAAGTGTCTCCCTCCGGGCAATACCTCAACAATGCCCAAAACAGTGAAAAACTGAAGCAAAGAGAGGGGTCTCTTGCCTGGCCTGAAGGTTTTTAATCCGGGAGAGCATGTCCAGGTGACCAGCTGAGTACTGCTCGATGACATCCATCACATCATAGGGCCGAAGGCTCTCCTTAAACTTGCGCTTGGAGACCAGAAACCTCATAATGCTGCAGGAGATGGAGAGGAAAGGCAAAATATAGTCCCTGGGTGCAACCTGACCTGCTTAGTGGCAGATAAAACACACCACAGGGAGCTGCTTTGGAAGAAGGAATAAATCCCAATCCTGTGGGTCTGGGAGAGGATGCGGCAATAGGAGAGGGGAAGGGGATGCAGAGGCTTGCGGTCCCCCGATGCTGCTTGGACCATCAGCAGTACATCTCTCTGCACTGCTTCTGTGAATGTCAGCATTAAACTTTAAAGCTGGTGAGAATGATCATTTGGATGTATCCCCGCAGGGGATTTTCCTGATTCTCTCTTTATTCCTTCCCTCAGCAAAAATTGCCTTTTCTGGCAGCATTTTCTGCAAAGGAGGGCAGGCCACCCGGGGGAAAGCAGCCTGCAGCACAGCCATCTCAGCATTTCCACCTCTGCTTGGACTTAAAATTCCTCTTTTTTCCCCCTATTATTTGGTTTTCTGGGCTGCTTCTCCCCTCTCCCTCTCTTACCACACTGCCCTGATGCTGACTTTCAGCCCTGGCGTCAAATCTTCAGTCACAAACTCGCAGTTGCAGCTTTTGTTCTCATCAGGAATGTCTTCTCCAGGGAGGCTTGCTTCTGGGTTTAGGAGAGGGAGGAATAAAGACAACCCATTACTATTTCCTGGTGCCATGCTAGGAAGGATGAGTCAGACCACAAACAGCAACCGCAGGGGAAGCACCGGAGATACCTTTGCTAAGCATCCAAACAAGAGCATCTCCATCAATGTGTTATAGTGACATCCAGCAATGCCAAGTGCAGCTCATCCATCTCTAGATTACAGAATCACAGAATGATCTGGGTTGGAAGGGAGCTTAAAGCTCCTCCAGCTCCAACCCCTGCCACGGGCAGGGACACCTTCCACTAGAGCAGCTTGCTCCAAACCTTGTCCAACCTGACCTTGAACACTGCCAGGGATGGGGCAGCCACAGCTGCATACATGATCACAATATGCCAGCAGGGGTTTTCTTACCCCTTATTATACTTCCTATATATAGGAAGTGGAAGGAGACCCATGTAAGCACCCTGGTTGGCAGCTCTGCTCATCGTCGGTGGGGACGGAGATGATTTGGGGTCTGGAATGGCACCCCAAGCCCTTACCTTCCGAGTTCTGCCGTGACGCAGCTCCCTTGATGCGGAAAGCTTGCCGGGCTCGGCTGCGGTCTCCGAAGCTCCAGCTCTTGGGCACTTTGCTTGGGCTGTCCTCGATGCTCTGGTCAGCGCTGGGGGACCTCCTGATGCCCTGAGCCTGTGGAGAGCCTTTCCCTTTGGTGCCAGCACCGCGGGGACTGGAGAAGACACGATCTTTCAAACTGACCTTCTGACTGTTCAGAGAAACACGTTGAAACAAAGACAAAAAGGAGACAGCAGGAGGAGTCATTCTGGAAACCACGCAGTCCTTCCCCACCAGCCATTAGAAACCAAGAGCACTTCCAAGCAGCAGTGAGATGCAGTTTTGCTGTTGGCTTTTTTCTTTTTCTTTTTTTTTTTTCCAAATATATATATTTTAATAAATTTTTAAAACATTGTAGAAATGTTTCTGCCATAATGAGTGAAATGAGAATGATTATTAAGAGAGAGAAAATAATGAAGACTTGAACAGAAGCCCCTTGTGGGATGCCAGGGCTGGCAGGACAGAATGAGGTTAAACAATGAGGTTATGAGTCCTTAAATCACTGATGGGCTCCAATCACGAGCGAGGAAGCTTTTCTTTCACAACTGCCTTCCACAACCCTGTACCTAGTAAGAAAATACCAATTCAGAAGAGCCTTTAATCTTAAACTTTGAGCTTTCTTGTGAACACTTCACTCCTGGTGCTCAGCCCCTGTCCTTTCCCTTTCTCCAGCTCCTCTATCTCCTCCCACTCAAAACACGATCTGCCCTTTTTAGATATTCCAAAGAGTTCCCCTTTTTCCAGTTATATACTTCAACGCTTAAACACAAACACTTCAATGTGCAACTCCTTTGTATCCTATAACGACTCAATCTGTAAGCTAGCATCTATCTGCAGGTCTGCTATGGGTGTCATAAACAGGCAAAGTCAAATTTGACAGCTTCAGAATATAGCATTTTATTGCTGGGTTTTTTTCCATTAGAATCCCATTTCTTTAACACCTTGTAATTGTGGTTTGAAAAGATCTCTCCAGAAACAGAGATGACCTCACTGAGCAGTAGCCTGGTAACAACCCATCGCTGATCACTTCCCAAACCCTGGAATTTGTAATTAGAAACTTTCACCCAAAGGAAGAGGCTGAATTTTCACAGGAAAACTGGAAAACTAAAAGATTTTGTGAATCTTTGTGATAAGGCAAATGTTATAGAGACATCATTGAGGAAATCCAACTGCAAACAGTATTGGATCATTTGTTGTTTTCTGAATAGCAACTGATTATTAAACTACACTGATAGAGGTTAGACAACCAGTGCAAGGCACCGGTGCATACAACCAGTATTATACATATAGGTACATCAGAAGTGTAAACCCAGGGATTTAATTCCCAATACTCTGCTCCATTGCAGTAGCCACTTCCTGGTTTGCTGCAAATGCTCTGATTCAATTTACGGGAAGAACATTGCAGGGATTTTGATTTCCACATCAAATTCCCAGGTCACCAACCAAAGAACTGTGGTTTTTCCTCCATCTCCCAGCAATGTCACCTGAAAACTTACAGCCGAGCAGTCCTGCTTTGCCTTCAAGACCAGCATGAGGTTCTTCAATCAGAACTTCACTGATATTTGAAGCAAAGCAAAATCCACCTCCCTTTTCCCCAGCTGTACTCTGCTGACAGGAACAGACATTTGGTTGTGTCAGTAAGGGAAGAAGACACGACTCAAAGACACACAGGGAGCAGATTCGTTGAGTAAGAAAGTGCTATTTTTACAAAGTCACTTTACATTGCCAGATGCTGAACGTTTACAGGGAGGGAAAGGTGCTGAGGCAGCATTTTCCAGCTACACAGCATGATGCTGGGTGATGCCTGGATGTAGCACCCAAGGAATGCAGGGCAGGGTTATCTGCACCCATTGGCTGGGCAACCGCTTCACGTCAGAAAATACATTTGAGAGAAAAGAAAACTTGCTCATGACCAAGTTAGAAAAGGCAGAATTATTCCAATTAATGCTGTATTTTAACTCAGATAAACACTGGAGATTCACATGCAGTGTGCTGCCCGCCTGCAGGGTCTGCCTGAAAGCCATGGGACCAACAGATCAGTGGAGCTGAACATCAGAGGTACAAATCCACACAGGAATCTAGGAACACGCATGTGCCCAAATACCTTTCTGGATACAAGTCTTAGTCACTGATGCTACCAAAATCATCATATATAATGAGCCAAAGGTTTAAAAGCAATTCTTGCTCTGTTTCTTGGATTTAAAATCAGAGAGAAACGTTGTTATTTGATCCAAGATAGGCCAATTGGATTGGTCTGTCTTTATTTTAGCTGTTTTTACAGAAGAATATTCCTGGAACCTACTGCATTTCAGTAGGACCAATACTTTGAATTACGTGGTATCTTTTAAACATCAGTTTTATAAAACTGAATCAGCAACACGCCAGGGTTCAGAATTCAGAGCAATTTGTGCCTAGGTCTCTGCTGAGTTGCTCTCATCACTGATCTCAGTGTAAAAGCAATCCCCTTATCACTGAGTAAAGCAGGGCCTTTTCTTTGAGGCCCCTTTTCCATTCCCACAATAAATGTGCTGCAGATGTTTGCAAGGATCACAAAAGGCAAAAAAGAAAGCATTGAACTCAGTGGGGAATACGAGCAAAGAGCTTCAAGCCTGGTAGTGCTGCACCTCTTGCTATTTACACATTAAAAAACCTCATGGAAATCTGGTGAGCAGTTCAGATCTGGGTGAGTTTTGTTCCTGAATACTCACTACTCAGAAAAAAAAACCCTCACCTGATGTAACTTCTTTGTTTTAACATAAACAATGTGAGACATTATGAACAATTAATTGGATTTTTCCTTCTGCCATGCAATTCTCTCATTGGAAATGACACCTGGAATGACATGCAAGTACAAGCCCTGCAGAGGAGAATGCTGTTGGGGTCTGCAGGAGCTGGTAGGAAGGGACCAAAAGAAATATAGACATATATACAGATATATGTTGTCAGATAATCCAAGATCATGTTCTCATTCAACCAGAAAGTCATGCAGAGGGGAGTGTCTTAGAGAAGTGGTACACAGCTCTCACTCAAGCAGATGGTAAATGAGCCTCAGCTCAGTGGAAGACGTATGCACTGGTGACACGACCATGAAGAAAGCAGTAATACAACCACACACAACAACATAAACTGAAGCTTTCAGTTGTGATAGCCAAGAGTGGCATTAGCACAGGGCAGGTGCCCTGCTTGTGCCAGGGATGGGAAGGGAAAGAAAACTGTGGCTTTGCAACCAGAGGTGAAGATTACGGGAAGCCATAATAGTGTAACAGGGAGTGCATTAGTTCCTAGGTCTTTATAACCAATTTCACTTGGCATCTATTAAAAAGCATATTCAATAACAAAACCCCCAATGTTTCCAGGCTGACCGTAGGGAAGGTTTACAAAACTTTCAGCTTTTGACTTGAATTTAACATAGGATAGAACCTGAGTTAATTTTTCTCAGCAGCCATTCAGAAAATGAGAGCCCATGCTGGACAAACTCACAAGGACCAATGTGTGGACCCACAGCTGATAGGAAGATGCTCACTGCTTTATTGGCCTTTGTATTTTAGTTCATTTAGGTCCAACAACCCAGAACTCAGCAGCAAAATGCAGAAGAACCAACCTTCATGTGAGCTGCCATCAGGATGCTGGGTGTTTGAGCTCCTGTTTGAAGCCCTCTGGGTTGGGGTTGAATTCACAGTCCTCTACAGCATTAAATCAGCACTTTTAAAAAATGTGGACTCATTACATTAGCAGTAATTTTGGATCAATAAAAAGGATCAGTTGTAACATCTTGACATTGATTTTAAACCATGGTTGAGCCATTATTTAATTTTCTCCTTTCATTTTGTAGGCAGCAAGAATTGGAGTTGGACTACCATGGGCTCAGATCCATCTCTGCATACGAACTCAACCAGTAACAGCATCCGCTCTTCCGAGAAGCTATAGAAAGGAGGAAGAGGTTATGTCCTGTTGGGAAATGAAGCTGGTTTTTAACCCAGAGTTTGTGCTGAGCTTGTGGAATATGAGAAATGCTTGTTGAAACCAGGCAGGAGTGCCAGGAGTCAATGACAGCCTTTGTGGCTATCACTGGGCTTCAGTCTGGTCATTGGTGCAAAGAAGAGGCAGAGAACAATTACTGGAGACAAGAAGGCAAGAAAGATACACCTGTATCATTGCCATGACTAATGCAAAACTAAGAGACGACCAGGTTCAAGCCTGGTTTGTCTCCAGTGATTTCAGGAAAGCCATTGCAAAGGCGAATTCAGCCCAGAGAATGGAGTTTGTAGATGCAGAACCTGGGCATAAGGAAAACTGAAGGTCAGCCAACAATCAGTGTCATGGTGTGCAATCCCTCTTCTCACCCAGAACCACTATGTTAGACTTGGGTTGAAGGGACTCACTGAAATCCTAACGGCAAAGAACAGAGTTGCACCATCCCTGCAGCCATTATGCCAGCCTAGACAAGCATGGGGCCTTGGGTGAGTGAAGGGACACTGGAACCAAACGTGTTCTTAACCTTGGCCTTCGGTATTTTGCAGTGTTCTGTTATAATCACTCCTCTCTTCCTAGCACACAGCCTTTTCCTCCCAAAATGATGCTGAGCACTGCCAACCACCACAAACACATTCTGCACCTCACAACCTTTTGCTGTTTGCCAGCTCAGCTGGTTTGCATTCCAGGAGCAAAGCAGAACAGCCAAAACGCACATCTTCGAGCTGGCTTGTCATTCCTAAACAAGACTTTAAGGTAATAAACACACTACACTCAGACCTGCAGGCCAGTCAAGGGCTCTGCAAACACCTTTCCTTGGCTGCTTTCTGCACCATTTCTTCCCACTATCAGGTCTCTGTGGTGTCTTCATCTCTCTTGAGTAGACACCAGGAAAGTCTCTTATAAAGCGGAATATGATAGACCTCCTAAGCTGGCTTGGTACAGTTACATTACTGGCTAAAAATGCTTGCATTATTGCATTTATTGACGAGACATCATTGGTTTAGTGCATTAAGAAACCACTGCTTCTAAGGAGTTTTCTATTAATTTACTTACATAGTGTTTTCTATGATTGACTCATCGTTTACTGTTCTTCTGTAACATGCACCCTAGGTGAAGGCATCTAGCACTCAGCCTTAGATGCATCAAGTGCTGGCATGGGTCCCTCAGTCTGTGCAGTGGGGGACTGGAGGCAGGGAGCCCAAGGGTCCAGGAAAGAAGACATTTGGACTACTCTTAAGTCCATTCACAGTTAACCTACAGCTTTACTAAAGCACAGAGCATATAACACTACATTCAGGATGGATGCAGGTAACAAAGATTCCCTTGTAGCTACTCCAAAGCTCAAGACTCCTTTTTGACTGGAAGAACCACAGTCTGCAATCCTCTTCCTCAGGGTCTCCAATGGATTAAGAAGATTTTGAGATAATCATTTGTATCATCCTCCCTTTCCCTTGCAGAACTCAAAGATGGGGGAGATGACATGAGGACCACAGCGGGAAGGAAACCAGCAGAAAATAGAAAAACACTATAGTGGCTTTATCAATTAAAAACTCATGCCTAGGAAGACATGCAGGAAGACATTAAGATCAGGGTGGCTGATTTTCCAGAGAACAGAGCTGGACATGGACAGGTGAGAGGACAGCATTACAAATATCACTGCTTGGTTAAGTCTCTGCCCAAACCAACCTCATTGTTAGGCAATTGAAAGGAGCCTTCTTCCACAGAGGAATCCCTGCTTGCGCTACAACTCCACGGATAAAACCACCTCACCTTGCAAATGGAAACACTACACAAGTCATGATAATGTTTTCTGCCTGCGAAAATGATCAGCCAATATTTAAACCAGAACTTCCAAGGATAAACTTCAAGGAAGGCCACAGTACTGTCAAAACACACAGCAGGAGGATAACTCAAAGATACAGGCTATTTATCCAGGTAGAGAGGATTTCCTACTACTGAGATCTGCTTATTAATGTACCCCAGATCATGCCCCATTCCTCTTTGTTACCCATTCAGAAATGGGATTTACCGTGCTGCTTCTGGCACACACAAGTCTCAGCCTTTAGACTGACAGAGAGTAAAAACTGCCAGCAGGGAAATAAAGAGCAAGAAAAGAAAAGATACAGGTTGGAACAGTTAATGGAGAAAATCAGAGATACATATACTTTCAAATCTGTAGTTTGTTGGCTTTCTGAGGGATAGAGAGACTGGTGATTTTGAGAATTAAAACGGACTCCAAAAAGAAGAGCATGCAAAAATCCGACTTCACAAACATGCGGCATCACTCAGTGTCCTGCCACTCCTGGGCTTGCTTTCCACCTGCCTGGCTCTAGGGGAAGAGCTGATGGGGTTCTCCTGCCAGCATTCACAGCATGCAAACTCCGGGCTTGGTAATTCAAGAAGGTGCATGTTTGCTGCTGAGAAGCAGTGTCTGGGGTGGGGGAAGAGACTCTTCCAGTGCAGGCATGGAAGTAGATGTATTTACGCATAAGGAAAATAAGATATACGTATCTAGGTACCCCTAGATGGGTGCACTAAGGGATGCTCACTGGGAATTCTTGAAGCTACCTAACAATTGTCAACTTGATGAAAAAGATGAAAACACTGCTCCTACAAAACCCTCTGCTCTAGCTATTTGTTCCCACAGGATCTAGAAACAGAACCATTCACAATGCCAATGTCAATGCTAAGGGGAACCCATATCCCCTCATCTGGTGGGACAGGCTGAGATTAGTCCTTCTCTAGCTGCGTAGTAGAGGTGCTAGATAGGCAAGCCATGGCTTCCAAAGGCCACAAGACTAGGAAAGGTCAATTTGTTGCGTTCAGAGAGCCAAAGGAACGGTGACTGAGCAGAGGTAGGAAGCTGGTATTTCTCATGCTACTGATTTGATGTTGCCGTACAGCACAATTCAATTCGCAAGGATTCCCTGGACCTTGAGAAGGGATGGGATAGGGAGGAAGGGGTCTGTAAGAAGAAAATAATTAAAATTTTAGTATTTTTTATTTGTAATTTTCCATCATTTGTTGAACTTCGGCTCCTGGCCTCCTTCCTTGCTGAGCAGACACTGGCTTGCTCAACCCCGAACAAATTCCCCATCCTCGTCTCTTTGATTCACACGTTCTGCATGATAAGCAGACAAGGAAGCAGCTCATTTCTGAGCGGGCAATGGGGAGGCTCTTTGCACCTTTTGTTTTTTACTCATCTAGTACCTCTATTAAGCAGAGAAGTGATCAGAACGGGTGGTAGCAGGGTAGAGGGAGAATGAGCCGTGCAGCTTTTGATTAGTTTCGTGCGACGCATTTCCCGTGGTACCTAGAGTTTCCTGAGCAGCATCCGCATAGTGACTCTCTGCACGGTTTGCTTTTACTGGAAATGAGGGGAGAGTAAAAATTAGACCTGGAAGCAAATGCCAGACAGGAAACTTTTGATTACTGACTCTAGGTTTAAAAGACAGGCGTTCTGAGGGCCGGGTTCATGACAGGATTTATCTGTTTGAGCGTTAAGTGAATTTAAGGAAGGATAATCAAGAGGGCTTCTGAAATTTGTCTCACTGTATGGTCAATAAATGTCACTATTAGAAATGACACATTCGGCATTGAATTGGTGGCATCAGTTTGTCTACAATTGACTGCAGGGAGATCATCTGCATTGGGAAAACAAAAAGTACTCTACTTCCTCTAAACAGATATAAAAAAGACAATTTTAAACTTGTCTAAGCCATGGAGAGCCAAAACTTTACCTTGTTTTGTCCAACAACATCTAAAGGGTTCAATTTTCTTCTTAAAAAAAAAAAAAAATCACACAAAGAGCTAGTTAATCTGTGAATTATTTGCACTTCTCATACAAGAAATAGCATTATGAAGCCTGGCAATTAAAAACATGAAAGTAGATCAAATCAGGGTGTGGTGCAGTCCCTTATGGGAAGGGGTTTGGATATGCATGTTCACACAGCTGTTTCTCATAGGACTTTTTAGACGGGGCCTACTGCTTCTGGGGAGTCACTGGCTTTGCTGAGGTACCACCACAGCTCCTTTCCCAAATCACTGCTCAGGCACTGTCCTGTCTGGAGATCGCCACCACAACCAGGGTCCTCCACGCCATGGAGCAGCCCTCTACCTGCTCAAGGGGAATGATGTGGCCCCATCACCCCATGTGGCATCACTTGCTGAGTTCATGGTCAGACTGAAAAGGCTGAAGGGCATAAAAACCCAACCTCATTTTACACTTGAACTCGGCAATCGGAGGAGCTCATGGGCATGCACAGAAGGAATTCGCAGGAATTCCTTCTGCTTCGCAGCATCCCATGCAAGCTCAGCTGACACCACCCTCAGCATCCTGGGCACTCCTCAGGTGCCCACAATGGGACCCCACAGTCACCAGGCATCCCCGGGGACCGCTGGTGCTAATAGGGCTGCTCTGGAGCAGGGGTCTGAGCATTGCAGTGTGGAGCAGGATGTTCAGCATGCAGAGCATGAGGGAGACATGGGGGTCACTCTCCTCTTGGTCTCCTCTGCAGTCCCTATGGAAAGCTGAAGACCCTTCTGTGCAAATAATCTGCTCCCCTGAAGGCAACTGATTATTTCCAGATTACTGTCAGTCCCAGCATGAGTCTCTGACACCAGTTCAATGGGTTAGATGGTCAAACACCAACCCACGCTAACACGGCCCATGGGGCTCCTGTGATTGATACCATTCTCCATGGGCAGTACTGGTTAGTGACACCTCAGACACCCTAGGCTGGATGAGTAAGGGGCCTACTGAGTCAACCAAAGGCATCCTCCAGTGCATACAAAAGCCTTAATCACACCCTTGAAAAGAGATATTCATGTTGTGTGTATCTCAGACAGACATACACAAACACTGAAACTGAGATATACGCACAGATACACAGACACGTTACGACGTGGCCCAGTGCAGCATTCACTCAATGGCCAAGGTCTTGCTGAATTCATTTAGGGCATGGACAAACCATAACTGAGGGCAACCTTGCAAAGAGGTTCCTCTCTGTGCCTACAGGCCTGAACTCATGCTGGACAAAGTAATCTGAGTTTTAGCTTCCCAGTTCCCTGGAACCTTCTGTTTCTTTTTCTCTGTTATAAATGTATTATTCTGATCATTTGGCTCCGTAATTTTTGGCTTTCCACCAAATCATAGTTTGGAAAATGCAAGATGAAGAAATGCAGTCATGGATACCTTCAGATGTTTATCAGACCATTTGCTAAAGAGCATCCGAAGCACATATTTCACAAAGGAGCCTCCGTACTCCTGGCTAACCATATGTTTGCCTTTTTGACATTACAATCAGAAGACAAAATAAACAGATGAGATGCCACAGCAAATTTCCAGCCAGATTAACACAGGAGTAATCAAACCCTGTTACCAATCTGATTTGCTGGATTTCTGCAGCAGGAGGGGTGAGAAAACCATGGAGCAGCCCTCCTTCCTTAGGGTTATGGGGTGAAGAAGACTCAGACTGTTCATGAGAGCAGCAGCCAGCCCAGGGAAGGGCAGGGACCACTTCAGATGACAGGGTGGACGCAGCACCCAAAGTGACAGGCAACACAGGAGGCTTTGTAAGCAAGAGGGAGGATAAAAAACAGGAGGAAGAGGTTGGTAGCATGTAGAAAAAGGCCAGCACCTTTTCTGCTCATCAAAGCCTGGCTTCCATGTCTTGGGGAGGTGAGCTCCCCTCGCCCCGAGCAGGTCAGCACAGAGCTTTCCTAGCCCTAGACAGACGCAGACAAGCTCAAGGTGGAAAACAAAGCAGAATCAATAGAGAAAGGACATAACTTGTCTCTCAGATTGGCTGTCCCATTTTACAAGACCAAATCTAAAGCCACTTGAGTAATTCCTGGGGACCCCTCCATCATGCTAACCCCATCACCTCCTCTCTTCCTCCCACCCTGGGCAGCAGCTCCTTGAGTGTTGTCTGGGCAGAAATCAGCACAGCTACAGCAGCACCAGAGTCAGAGGGCAGCATCATTGCTGGTGCTTGGGCAAGACCCTGATGGCTGTGGGGCATTTGGGATGTGCCCTGACCTTGCAAAGCAATCCTTGACTTGCACAGCACGTTCCATGAGCTGTGCCAGCATCCCTTCTCAAACTTAAAATAGATGAAGATGCAAAAGAGTTGAAAGAGCTGTTTCTATTCTGTTTGCTGTGAGGAATTTGTGGTGCATCAGTTACGGAAAGAGGAATATAGGAAATCAGCCATTCCCTACACATTGATAGAAGATCCAGCTATCTCCATCCAAGACTATGTTTCCTTACATCGATGGAAAGTGACAAATCCTTTACCAGCTGAAGTGTGGTGCTGGGGTCTGCTATGATAAACGGCTCATCCCAAGGAGTCTCCTAAGTGGAACAGTCACCAGTGACAGACAGGCATCAGCTGGATGATTAACTGGCGGGTGGGCTGAGAAACAGGATGAGTTTTCTTTCCCAAGGGCAAGATGACACACTGAGCATCACTGGGAGCTGCCGGGAACTAAAAGTGTGTGGGAGATTTGGGATACGAATGTAGAAGAACCAGAAACTTTAGTTTGGCGAAACAGGTGATTTGGGGAGCCCTGAATATCTGGAGGTGCAATATTCCTTCCTGAACTCGAAGACATTATCAGATGGAAAAGGGCAGCAGGAGCAGGTAGAATTGATATTGCCCTGACAAAACACAGAAGGAAAGAGCTTTGGTTCTGCTTTGGCAGATGTACTAAGCAATCTGGAAAGTACTCTAATACATGGCAACTGCAGACCCTCAGCTTGAGCAAGCTCAGGATTAGCATCTTACAACAAAAGGCAACAAAACCCACCAGCGCCACAACAGACAGATACACTGCAGGCGTGGGAAAGCAGCATTTGGGAACGATCCTGATAAAGGAGCTATACATGGTAAAGAATACTCTGAAAAAGGACAGTGAAAGGCTATTTTTCCTTCTTTTGGTAGCATCAGATCAAGAAAGCAATGTGAGAAATGATCAGCAAAAAACCTACAACATCTATAAAGAAATATTATATCAAACCTACTGCTGCAACTGGTCAAAATGAACACTGCAAGACAGGGCTGAGATTTGAAAGTAAGAAATAAGAGTCGTGCCTGTGATTGCAGGGATGCTGGCTGCTGTGATCCTACCTTGGTCCTCAGACTTCCTCAGCTATAGAGCTGATTGTGTTGAACTGAGGTTTCGTCTCATTGTCGTATGCAATGCTCCCTGCTTTAATAAAGCTGGATGGACCCTGCCTTTGCCCTAGCTATGAGGTTCCATGTAGGGAAAAATAATATAACCTGGATAGTTGAAACATGATCTTGGAGATTTGGTTTCTTTGGCAAGAAAGTGGTTGGAGTACTGCAGAGGTTCTGCTTGCAAAGGAAAAGCTCAAATGAAAGACAAAAATGAGTCGGGGCCAGGGGAAAGGAAGGAAGGATAAAATCTTCCTTCCTTTAGTCAGCACCGTATCAACCCAGATATCTTTGGTTGGATTTTATGCCAGGGCAAAATTAAGTTTCTAGCCTCTTATAAGTGAAAAGACACAGCAGAAAGTTTCACCTGCAAAATGCCAGGTTCCAGTTATGCTTCTGAAAAACATATTATGTACAATATTTAGGCTGTAAGCTACATTTTGAGATACGAAATGGAAGATTTGAAAGCCAAGATGATCTCCACAGATCATCAGCTCTGCACCCTGCCTCTCGTGATCAAAAATGAGATTCAGACTCAGAATTACTTCTTAAAAGAACTGGAAAATACAGGACACAAAATACCAGAATTAGATAGTTCTAAGGGGATGAAAAGTATCTGATGAGCATCCCCAGTACCAGCCCTGCTGCTTTCCCTGGGACATGTGAATAGAGAAAAGCTCTCCCGTAGGTGAGGTCTATGGCTGGCCTTGGAAGGTGCTCGCCACGTCTCAGAGGGCGCCCGCCTGAGCACACTCTGCACCATGGACTCCAGGCATGGAGGGAAGAGAGAGCAGGGACCGTGCTTCATCCAGAGGCTGTGAGGCCAAAGGGAAAGCGGTTGGAGTAAAGGGAATCTCTGCCATGCAACGTCGTGCCGTGTCAGAGAGCCCTCCTGTGTCCCACGGAGCAGCAGGTCCACGCAGCCCTGTGCAGTGCCCTGCAGCAAGAGGAGCTCAGGAGAAGTTGCTAACTTGATGACATGGTGATGGCTTCGTGGTCCCATGTCACTTCCATCCATCATGGCGTCGAGTGATGGAGACACAGGCAAAGCATCACCCAGCCATCGGTGCCCATCGAGCCTCAGTGTACTGTTTCAACTACGACTCCAGCAACGAAACAGAAATAAAGCAGCACAAACCAAAGCCCTGCCATCACCCCAGACAGTGTCTGCCAGCTCTGCCTGTGCTGCCCAACGCTCTCTCTAGCCCCCACAGCCTCACTATCCTCGCAGCTACAGCCCAAGGCAGACTGGAAGGAAAATATGATTTAAGGTCCAGCAAACACAGAGATACATTGGACTGCCACAGCACAGAAAAAGCACGTTAATACCTACAATGCTTCCCTCGATGGCACCACGACATGGTACACACACGCACACACGTACATAGATATCTACGGGTAATGCATGGGGATGGCTTGTTGGCAGTGATACAGACCTTGGCGATGGTTCAGGCTGCTGCTCTTTCCTTTAAACAGAAGCAATAGTACATTAGCATGGTGTCAGGTGGCAAAAGACATTGCTGCTTCACTGTTAAAACATAACAGAAGGACAATACCAAACAATACAACTAGAGTGAAAGTTGTGGACAGAAGAAAGGGAAAGGAGCACTTAATTCCTGGAGTTTCTGGCCCGGACAGAAGATCACTGGAGACTCACACAACCTCAGAGAAGACACATACAACGCACAGGGTTGAAGAGTTGATCCCAACCCATCCTTGTGCCTACGTATGACTGAGACACCCGACGGTCGTGTGATTTGTGTGAGCACAGGAGGACTTCTGTGGGCTCAGACAGCGGCCCCCTTCCTTTGGGAATGCACCACCCTGAGGTGTTTCTGCGCACAGGGAAGGACTTGAACAGCTCCTGGGGCCCTGGTGCTCTTCTTCCCTGGCCATTGGAACAGAGCTCATGTCACATCTCTTGATGCATGGCTCCATGCTGCGGTGCTAACATGGTGCTGGGAGGGGAACATCAGTGGGAAGGAGCATGGATCTCTGCCCTGACATCCCGACACCCCAGCTGGGGTTTCTGCCTCCATAGCCTCTGCCCGCTACTTTGCCAAAGGCTACATGGAGGGACTGGGATGCCACAATTTTGTATGTTATTTCCTACTGAGATCCCAAACCATCTGATTGACATTGAAGACAAAATAAGCTGAATGCCTGCAAAAGGGTCGGCATCACACTGCAAGCCAGGCTAAGGCCACACTGAAGTAAATAAACCTTCAATGACCAGGCAATCTTGGTGGCATTTCCCTTCAGCAATGAGGAGAACCTGCTCTGCCTCCAACTACTCTGGATCCCTGAGCAGCCTTGCCCTGCAGCCCCACGGGAGGGAGCAGGCTGCTTCTCACCAGGCAGAACAAGGGACAAACTGGACTGCAGGAAGCAGGGGGAGCTTGATTCACTCTCAGAATGATGCTGCACCAGCCCTGGCCCTGCCTCCATCCATCAGTGACCACTGAGACTTGCACAGACCCCGTCCCCTCTTCCTTAAGCTGCAGGCAGCAGTGCGCAGAGACTAAGACAAAATACCCCTCCGCCATCTGCTCCTTGCTCAGACAAGCTTGGAAGCCCAGCCTCAGTCATTCACTCACATATTGCCATGGGTCTACAGATCTCTACTCTCTGCAGAGACACACAGCCCAAGGCAGGTACCATCCCACACCTCCCCAGCTGGCCCTGATGCCCACCAGGCATGGCCAGCACCTCTCCACCCGACCTGGGGTCTCCCAGAAGATTCCCCATTCCCCAGATGGGCAGCCTCGCCTGCTTAAAAACCCCAAGAATCACCCCTCCCAAGCATAGGTTGAAGCTGCAGGACTCCTGACCTTCTGGGACCATTTGCCACAGCAAATACTTCTCACCACTACAACCTTGCCTGCTTTTGGGGATGGAGAATGAAGTAACACACCATGGGCCTGAGTCTTCTCTGAGAGTGGTGAAGAATACAAAGGTCAGAGGAAAACTGGGAACACTACCTCGGTCAGACCCTTTGCAAATACAACTTTGTGTTTTCCGTCAAGCACTGTAGCATTACTCCAGAGCCAAGTTAGGCTGAAGAAATTCATGTACAGCATGGAAGAGGGATGGGGAAGAGGTCACTGAACAACCTACGGGGGACCAACTGCCAAAGCCTCTCACATCTTCAAGGTTGTCCATATGCAAAAGGCAGGAAGGAAAAATAAAAAGGAAAAAAGGAAACAAAACAAAAGGAAAAGGTTGCAAAGTGGGTGCTTTCCAAACTGCCAACTCTGCTGCTAACCTGAATGTCAGTCCCGATTTGCTCTTCAGGTTCCTCAGGAGCTCCAGCTGGTTCAGAGGAGGGATTAATCTAGAGGGAGAAAATAAAGACCATTAATATCCAAGCAGAGCTGACTTCAGAGCCTCCCATCTTGGAACCTTCCCCTGCTGCCCCATCCTTTCAGCTAGAACCAGCTTAGTGCCACCAAGCGCAACTGGGAGACAGCTCGGGAAGGATGGAGAGGGGTTTGGCTGCTACTTCCAACAGTGTCCTAAGGCAGAGCGGTGGGGAAAGAGAGAAAGGGTGACAGCAAAGAGAGAGAGAAACTTGTCTGCACCACTGGATTTGGAACCTCCCAAAGCACAAGCGGCTGCCAGGGGCTCTGAGCAGCATCACAGTGTTTTGGCAGGAGGGCTGGTTCACCACGTGCAGTCCATCAGTTGGCATTGCTCTGTGTGGGGGTCAGCACTTTGGCTCTTATTAACTGGAGAGAAGCTCCAGTTTCAGAGGCAAATGGGAAAACTCAGCCCTGCTCCTCCTGGCAATATGGGGAGGTATGGGAAGGAGCAGCTTATGGGGCAGAGAAAAGAGGGACTTGAGGTCAGGAGCAGCGTGCTCCGGAGTCAAGTTCAACCAGGTCCCTACTGTCCATACCAGGTTTTGCCCTGAAGTGAGGCAAACCATGTATCAGTGCATGCTAGGAAGGACGGGTTTCCTTCTTTTCTTACGAAGGACCTGAAAATGGGAATCCTGGTTAATTAAAAAGTAATACAAATGAACACCTTGTTGCCTATCCTGAATTTGTGCCATTGAATTTGCTCCCACATCCACTTCAGATTCTTCCTTCAGGCCCTGGGAGACTGGGGCTTGCTCCATGAATATTTAACAATGATATCCACAGGTTTTCAACCAAGAGAGATGTGAGCTGGAGGTGTTGGGGGAAGGATGGAGAATGCTGCTCATGGTTGGGAAGAGCAGCACCTACTTAAAAGCTCACCTGGGGACCCCGCATTCAGGCTTAAGGCCAATGGAGCTCATCCCATGGGCTTGCTGCAAAATCATTTCTAGGCCACCAGTGTGGCTGTGTCAAACTAAGTCCCTGCAGCTGGGACCACAACTCAAAGAGCCACAACCCCAAGGCAGTGTATACACATGGCTCTGCTAGAAAATGAGCCACCAAGGTTTTAATAGGAGCAAGAATGACCCAAAATGGCAACTTTGGAATGGAAGAAAACGAGAACAAGTGCTCAGAGACTGGTCTTGGCCAAGGTGCTGTTGCTTACTGTAAAATAAAGGCAGAGATATGCATGCCCATGTTTTTTCAGCCGTTATGAGGCCAATAGTTTCACAGTTTTCCTCCAACTGAAAAAAAAAAACCCAACTGGAATAGCTTTTCCTCTGCATCATGAAGCTCATCCTCGCAAAAAGCCCCAGTTGTTCAGCAGAGCAGACTTGGTGCTCACAAGATTGAGGCAATCAGAACATCTTTCAATCCTAAGAAAGGAGAAAAGAGTAAAAATAGGCCTGAAAATTTTGGCTCGGCTCCCCAGGCCAGCTCTGTTTGCTGCCATCCAGAGAGCACATCCTGATCTGATGACTTAATGATTCTCTTCACTCAAGAAGTCGGGAGGAAGCTGACCTTGGTGCAGTGGAGCAGCACATGAGTACTGAGCTGTCTCCTCCCTTCAAACCCATCGCAGGGTTGGCAGATTCCTTCCAAGATGGGTGAATAAAATCAAGCATAAAGTGTACTTAGCAGCTGCTGAATGGCGCACAACTGCTCTCTGGTGCATTAGTTTCTCATGGATGTCCATATCCAGGATAACAGCCCCACTTTCTCTGGCCACGATCACAAATCCAGGGCTCCCACTGATACAAGTCTCAGAACTCCTTAACTCACTGGATTGAAGGATTCAGGATCCCAAAAGGAGCTCTTTCCTTTGCATAACACAGCTCTACACTGTGCTGAAGGTGGCCATCTCTTGGGCCACCACAGATGCTTCCATGCAAAGGTAAAAAGACACACAAGGAAACACAGAAATTCACTGATTCTGTGGTAGGGTGATGGGGGGGGGGGGGAGGGGGAAGCCCAATATTTTACTGAAACGGTGATTAAAAATGGGTGCAAACTCATCCATGTGCTTGACCTGAAATTCAATCTGAATCGAATGCTCAGCCTAACCTGTCATTACAAGAGAGCAGGTTGGGGAACAGCTACTGCATTGCACCATTCCCCAGAACCTCAGAGAAAAGGCAGGGCTCTGCTCAGTGCTTTGACTGAGCTTGGCTACGAAACACTGATGGAGGGCACCCTGCACCCCCGTGTGCCACCGTGTCCTCCAGAGACATGGGGAATGGACGTCTGGCCTGGGGCATCTCATGTTTTCTCTCTCTCCTCCTGGTCCATGTGCCACTTGTTAGCAAGGAAAGCAAGTTTTGGTTAAAGGAGAGCTAGGTGAGAAGATCTGCACGCCACAGGAACACACACAGCTCATGCTACACACCACAGCAACGCTTCCGAGTCGCTGGCTTCCATCACCCCTCCCAGGACAGCACAAACACCACACTACCTCCAGCTCCCCTATCCAAAGGGAAGGCAAATTCGCTATTCCTGGTAGCACAGATAAGGTTCAAGCACTTGGGGACAGTAGGGATATCATGCCTCCAGCCAGGACATCCATCCAAACCCCACAACACGAGGAGGGAGCAGCACACAACAGAGGGTAGGAGTATACACAGAACCACACACACACCACAACATACACAGAAACGATGATGAGGACTTTGAACAGTCCCAGTATGAACAATGAGGAAGACGGTGACAAAGAGGTGGATGCTGGAACGGAATGGTGACTTAAATGAGTCTCCATGCTGTGTTGGAGTTCCTATGAGGAGCCAGTTTTTACCCTAACAATGACTTTAAGTGTCCAGCCTAAGCTATTTTTCGTAACTAAGGACATTTATGAAACTTATAAACTACTTTATTATAAGAAATTGCACGGAAGTGGCACATTCTTACATCACCCCCTGAAGTGTAAAAATGCCCAATTCTCCAAACAGGCTGTTGTTTAGCACAACAGGAAAGTGCATTCAAAAATATTATGAATGCAATTCATTGATGCAATTTGCTGTAAATTAACCCCATAAAGTGGTTAATAAGTGTGATTTACTAAGGCTGCAAAACTTGCATCTGTGAAAACTGGAACCAGGTTTGGAAATCAGGCGGTAAATCGCATCAGTTTTAAGAGCATGAATGCATTTAGCGAGGATTTAAATTGCTCTAAGAACAGAGGTTGGCATCCAGTCTTGAAACGCAAGCCATTTATTCCTCATCTTGATACACTGACTTGATGACACCTTCAGACACCAACCTCATCTCAACTATGCCCATGATTTTCAAATCTGCTCTTTTCTGCAGAACCCAAGATAATATTATTTACCATTAATCTTACACAGCCATATACAGATCTTTGCATTTGGATTGACCCCAAAAGGTTAAGTCCCAGACTCAATAACTGGGGCTTGGTCTAGGTCAGCCTGGGTAGAAAAAAAATGAAATGGAGAAGTCCTGCTGAAATGGGCCATCCCTTTCTCAAAAATCAGACTGGATTATTGGAAGAAATTAGTGATTGTTTCAGTTTAGTATTCACAGAATATCACATTGGAAAGGATCCCAAGGATCATCTGGTCCAACCTCAGAATGGATTGGACCATCTGGTCCAATCTCTTTCTCCTCCAGATGTTGTCCTCAAATCAGGCACAGCTACTACTGTGATTTCATCCATGCTACCACTGATGCATCGCATGGTGCCACCACCCAGTGAATTCAGCAAAACAAGCATTGCCTGGTGGAAACAGCTCCTACAGCATGGAGTGAGACAAATGACACACTGAAGGATGGGAGCAGAGGGCTGGAGAAAGAGGAACACGCAGGAGCGATGGCAGAGGGAAAATGGGAGTATGAACAGGGAAGTTTTCTTGTTAAACATTGTACGAATCAGAGAAGGTTGGTAAGACCATCACGAAATAACCTTAAAACACCAAGCTTATCAAGCACTCTCCCATTCTCCTTCTTTAAATCATCATTTTTGGCAGATGGTTTCCCAACACGTGTGTGTACCACTAGCTAGAACATACATGGAGGTGCACAGGGTTAGTCTGTAGGCAGCAGGATGGGGAGTCTGGGTTGGCCTTTCACTCATTCCTTTGAATAAACTGATCTTCAGAGGTTTATTTTCCTTCATTTGTTTTTGCAATTAAAAGCTTTGCATGTTACAGTCCCAAACGAAGAACAAGGAGTGACATGACACACAGTTTCAGGGTCACATGCACTTCATACCTGGAGGCACCGTACGTTTGCGTTTGCGTGCTTTTCAAGTGTTTTCACCCAAGAAAACCAAAGGGATAAGAGAAAGAAAAAGAGGGATGGGGGGAAGGTGGGGTGGAGGAAAGGGGAAAAGAAACAGAATAAAGAAAATTAGCATATGAACCAGGCTTAGAGGTGAGCACGGAGCGTGGGCTGAGCCTGCTCAGGAGCGCCCGTGTCACCCTCATGTCACCCTTTGGGGATAGGCAGTTGGCACCTCACTCTGAAAGCAAATGAGCATCAAAGAGCAGGGAAAATAGGGGGGCCACCAAGAGGCCTTTCATGGGACATCCAAAGCCCCGGTCCCATCAGCCAGGGACACCTTGAGCTGAGATGATGGCTTGGATGTGCCAGTATTTTAGTGAAAGCCAATGTATGAACATAGTTGGGATCAAGGCCTCTTCTCAGTAGTGACAATAAACAGCAATTTTTTATCCAGCAAATCCAGTGGCTGATGCAGAACAGGTCATGGCATCTGGCAGCATTACAAGCTCAAACTACACCTGTACATAAAGTGGCTTTGGACCTATTTCAGATTTGGTTCTACCACATTTTGAATTTCAAGATGAAATGTGAGCTTCTCTCAAGGGGCCACCTTATTTTCCCCACACGAGTGAGACTAACTCTACTGCAGTGATTTGAGTGATGTTCTGGAGACACGTGAGCTCCTCTCCAAGGCATGTGCAATGATATTCTCATATCGAGCAGCCAGTCATTTTGGAGATGCCTTGGGAAAACAAGTAAGCTCAAGTCATAGGGCTCCTGATATGAGGAATAAGCAGTCCAATGTTGAACAGAAAGGGTGCCAAGGTAGTGATGATTGCAGATCACTCCCTGGCACCCTGGAGGGACATGGGAATACTGTGTTCCTCCAACCCACTTCCTAATCATGCTCTGTTTTGCAGTCATTTCTGCAGCCATCGCCTTAGTGCAGCACAGGGCTTGATGTGCTGCTCTGGCTGCACCAGTGCAGAGCTGGCTTAGTGAAGTGGGTAGACAAGGATAGATGCACAGTGTGACTGATGGAAGCCGCAGCCAGAATATACAGTTACCTCACTGTTATTTTTTTTCCCTAATTTATCTGACTGCATCCAAAATATATTCAACGGAAGCTCACTGCTTTCTTGGTAAAAACATCCAATTTGGCTGAAGAGCTGAATCCATGGATTTACTCCCACTCACCCAGGTGATGCTCACTTTACCTGCACGCACACAAGAGTTGGGATTTAAAGGTGGAACTGGGAGAGCAGAGTAACCTGTGCCTAGGGAAGCCCAGGGTGATGCTGCTGCTTGGGACTGATCCTGGAGCAGCACCCAACCAGTAAAACTGCTGCCACCCTGCTACAACTTGCTCCTGGCTTTTCATTCAGGAGAGGTGGGCTTTTCACCAAACTGCATTTCTGCCCTTTTTTCCTCCTTAAAGCTTTAATTTAGGCTCTCCTGAAGCTCTTCAGCTTTTCTTCCTGTGTACTAGCTCCATAGGAAATACAGGTTCTAACAAGTGGATTAAGTATCAGGTAATTACCCCAGGACATCCTCATGCAAAAGGTGTCACTGTATGTCTGGCTGCATGGCAAATTCAGTCTTTCAAAGAGCAGTAAAACCCAGCAAAGTCCACTGAAATCATCCCCTGGCTTCCTGCATTTTGCAGTGGACTTTAGACCAGGTGCCATCTTCATCTTCTCCAACAGCTGATCAGTGCTATCTTATCAGTATCAGCCAGTGCTGCTAATGTACAGTGAGATGGGGGAGTTTCAATGGGTGAGATTAATGCTATTGGAAAACAGCTTTGTTCTGTTTTGTTGGGTGGTTGTTTGGTTTTGGCTTTGTTTTTAGGCAAAATCTTGAAGCTGGTTCATAAATCTCTAGAGGGGGGGAAAAAAAAAGGCAATCAGACACACACTGGGAATGAATCCAATGAAAACTCACTGACCACAACAACGTGACTAGCTCCTAAAAACACGCCAGAAGGGGATGCAGACAGCGTTGAGTGGAAAATGAACAACAACGTTTTGCATTTTAGCTTCTGGAGAAGCCTCTGCCTCAATGCCACCAATCATGAGATTGACCTGGGGGATGCAATGCTTCCTCGCATCCCATGGAGCAGCGAGGCACGGCAGGAGACTGTTCTCATCTCCATGAAGCTCCAAATCCCAAGAGGCTGTGAATTCCCAGAGCACTGCTCTAACTTGTGTTGTATCAGCTGAAAAAGTTGCCTGGTGATGATGACGAGTAACCTCTCCTCAAAGCAAGGCAGACGGATGCTGCTAAAACACAGCGGTGCTTTATCAGCATCATCCGTCACAGCCACAGTCCTTCCCTGCTTGTGTCAACAGATCAGAGAACCTCAGAGTGGTTTGGGTTGGAAGGGACCTTAAAGCGCATCCAGTTCCAACCCCTTGCCACAGGCAGGGACACCTTCCACTAGAGCAGGTTGCTCCAAGCTCCATCCAACCCGGATGGAGCTTTCTCCTGATGGATAAACGAAATGCAAGACATGGGAAAATGCTCACTGAATCCTGATTTCGTTTTCTTCCTCTTAGAGAAAAAATAAGGTAAGGTAAGGAAAGGGGGACCCAGGGCAAATGCACCCAGGGAAAGTGCCAGGACAGAAGTTTGCTGAAAGGCAGAAGGACCAAAGGAAACCAGCTGGAGCTGCAAGGAGAGCCCGAGTGGGTGCGAGGAGCTGCACACAGGGCAAGGACGGCGTTTACCTATGATCCAGAGCAGCTCGGAAGGGAGATCTTCACCCTTGGGCACAGCAACTGTCACAACACAACGCAACTACCAGAGGCCGTGGAGAAATAAAGGTGAAAAGAAGAGCATGTACACGCACACAGACATGGAAAGAAAAAAAACCAACAGGGAAATTAAAATCAAGTCAAAAAGAAATAGACAAAACCAACCACAAAGCAAAAAAACTCCAAAAGAAAAAGCATGTACCGGCTCTTGAAATCAACTTTTTCAACCAAATAATAGGTAATAAACGGAACTGTATAACCAGATAACAAAAATAAATATGGAGACAGTGGTATCACGAGGAAGGCAGTGGAAAAGGGAGAAGGAGGTACCTGTACATGGGGACGGTGACGGTGCGTTCGTAGTACTGCCAAGTGGAGTGCAGGTCTGTCCGGGACAGGTTGGTGGCATAAAATCTCCAAGCCGCCTATGGAAGGGATATAGTGGGACTGTGAACCAGGTATGGGCAGCACTGCCCTTGGTTTTATAGCCCTTGGCCAACACTGAGTCCTCCCTCTGCTATGGGATGGGTCTGACCTTCTTCCTTTTCCTTGGTTTAACACATGCCAAATCTGGGGTGGTACCATGGTACTCCTGCCTACAAGAGCACAGCTAAAAGTGCTGCAGGTACCAGGCACTCACTGTCAGGTTGAAGTTAAGCATCAAATAGGTTTTGCTGCCCATCATGGAGTTAAAAAACGTGGAGAGAAAGGAGCAGGGGAATGTAAAATGACTAATTTCACGTCTCCAAGATACACACCAAGACCAACCTTCTGCGCAGACATCTGTTACCACGAAGAAAATGCTCCCAATTGTAATTTCTATCAGTATAAATATTCCCTTTGCTGGGGAGGGAGAGAGAAAAAGTTGGGTAAAACCAGACTCTCCGAATGCATTTGTCTCGCTGGGCTGGGCCGGATTTTGTTCTTTTTCTTACCACGTATGTTATTTCTCCATGGTTGATTTCCTGGCATTTATTCCCACACAAAACTAATCACACCAGCTGCTGTCTCACACCTGACATACACAGCCCCGCTCTTCACCTGCCTGTCTCTTCCCCAGCACCTAAAACACTTTTAAACCCCCCAAAACCAGGACGAGGTACCTCGAATCTCCTTGGATGTGATCCTCACCTGAATCAGGCCCGCTGCTGGGTTTCGCCTCTTCTCAAAGTGTTTTTGCCGATGCTGTTCTTGAACCTTCAGAGCAAACCCTGAACCCAAGATGCCCTGGGGAAGAGAACAAACATTTGCAGTTAGCAGGGTGTTTGCAAAGCTTTCACTTAAACACTGCAGCCAGCTTTCCATCCAAAGGTTTGTTCTGGGTTATTGTTTGCTTCTGATGTCCAAGGGAAGCACATCATCCCTAGGAAGAGCCTTTGCAGGAGTTTTCGGTTTTGCTTCAATAAATGCTTGTGCAGAGCCAAATCTGGAGTTTCCATCTCGTTTGCTCATACACAAAGTGCCCAATCTGTGGGTACCCAGACAGGGTTTCCCCTCTTCTCCCTCTTTTCTTGCCTCAAAAGCCACAGAGCTGTTGCAGACAGGAGATCTCTGCATGCCACTGGATGTGGCTGTTGCATTGCCACCAGCTCCAGGGGCTTGGGACAACATGGGTCAAGCTCAGCACCCTCCCAGCAAGATACTGCAGCCCCCACTTACAGCAGGGAGGGCAAAGAAGGAGACACCGATGAGGGTGAATGTAGCCGCCAGCAGTCGCCCATTCCAGGTCTGCGGGTACTTGTCCCCATAGCCGATGGTGGTGAGAGTAATCTGCAGGGAGGAGAACATCACAAAGCCCTTGGTCAGATTTAGAACTGAACCCACAAACTTCCTGCAGCATCAGAGTGTTCAAGGCCAGGTTGGAGGGGGCTTAGAGCAAGCTGCTCTAGTGGAAGGTGCCCCTGCCCATGGCAGGGGTTGGGACTGGAGGAGCTTGAAGGTCCCTTCCCACCCAAGCCAGCCTGTGATGGGCACCTCTGTGGGAAGCAGTGATACCCCGATGCCCAGGACAGCGCTGCAGCCTTCCTCCTCAATACACTGAGTTTTCACACCAGTTTGGAGCATTTTCTTGCCTTCAGCGGACAGAGAGAGCTGCCAGCTGGTGCAGAGGCTTGCGGCAGCTCGGAGCCTCCCCCAGGAGATGGGGCTGTGCCTTCAGCAGGGGAAGCAAACCGGCACCGTTCCCCCAAATTCCCTTTTGGCACCTCATGAAGGAAGGCAGAGCTGACTGCATGCAGAAAGATCTGATGCTGTTTATTCCCGATTTTCCTAACAGTGCCTATTAAACAGTCTCCCTGATTAAAACCAGTATATTATGCCGACAGGATGGATTATGGCTGCTTCATGCAACCTAATTTAGGGATGTTTTTTTTTCCCCTCTTAAGTATTATTGCAGTGCACCAAAAGAATACTGGCAGGTTGTTGTGTGCTTTTGGGAAGGAACAAAGAGATCTGTTGGAGACAAAGAATCCTCTGAATTTCAAATTGCAGGAAAAGGGGCATTTGCCCACTTCTGTGGACTGACACAAAACCTGGCGAGGGGCTTTGGACAAGGGATGGAGGGACAGGAGAGGGGAATGGCTTTAACTGCCAGAGGGGAGACTGAGATGTGCTCTTGGGCAGAAGCTCTTCCCTGTGAGGGTGCTGAGGAGCCAGCACAGGGTGCCCAGAGGAGCTGTGGCTGACCCATCCCTGGCAGTGTTCAAGGCCAGGTTGGATGGGGCTTGGAGCACTCTGCTCTATGGAAGGTGTCCCTGCCCGTGGCAGGGGTTGGAGCTGGAGGAGCTTTAAGGTCCCTTCCAACACAAAGCAGTTTATAATTCTATGCTGGGTATCCCCCAGGGCTTCTGAGAGGATTTTGATAGCCTGGGATTGGCAAGGCAAGGCAGGGAGAGATGATCTGATTGGGAACATCTTGGATACTTCTTCCCAAACTGGCCCCACTGTGCCAAGTGGAAAGTTGTCCCTATCCCCTAACCTCCACAGACAGAGCCAGCCCCAGGGATGGAAGCTGTCGCTGCACTGATGTACCTCTGGAAACCTCATGCATTCAGCTCAGAATAAAATCACTTTTACACAAATGGAAGAACGATCCCAAAGCGCTGTTTAATTGGACCCACTAAAAGCCCTATCAATTAGATGCCAGTTTGACAAAGTGGTTAGAAAATGCAGCTACATGGCTACTCCTGACTGTAACACAAAGTCAAAGCAATCCTTTCCCCATAATCACTGCAAAGTTGGTTTACAAATTCTTTCTTGAAGGTATAGACAAGTACAAGGACTGGATCCACCAAGAGCAGACCAAGGATTGAGTTCCTGAGCCTGAAGTTTGATTTAGTTTGCTCCTCTCGTAGCATCTGCCTGTACTGCATCCAGGAGTCGGACAATGACAAATCCTATTTATCTTAATGGAACTCCAATTTTACTCTGAGCTTCTCAATGGCAACACAATCACCTCCACAACCTGCAATACGGAGCAGCGATCCTCTGCCAAAGGCTCGTATGGCCTGAGAAGCAGAAGGGATAAATCTGCCCATGGTTCTCCCAGGTTAGAGCTCTAATCTGGGCTGCCACTTTTCCCTCCTTCTTTATTTTCTAGCTATGTCAAATCAGGCTTTGTTTTTATATTTGTCATAACCAAGGGCCTTGAAAAGCAATTTACTGCTTCATTCCCTTTGTTGGAGCAGAGGAGTTGCTTGATCAGCCGATTCCACCCCAAGCCTGTTATTGGGATTTGATCAGATCTGGGCTTTTCACTCCATGCTTTGCAATCGAGGCCAAACCAGCGCCACAGTGTCGGAGCAGAAGAACAATAACACAAGAAGATTAGAACGTCATTAATTCTCTTTGTTAATCGGGTAATCCAATAATTCACATGCACACGCACCCCCAGAGCAAACCAGAAGTATTGCCCTCTCCTCCTTTGTCAGCAAAGATGTGAAAGGGAAGAGCTTTCAGTGCTGAAGTCTTTCTGGTACTTAGAGCCTATTAATTTTATAACATTTAGTGCAGTGACTTTAGCAGTGTGCTACCCAAGGATCATTTTAAATAATTCAATTGTAAATACATGTCAAAATGATGCTCAAAGCACCCGCGGGGTCTTTATCCGAACTGTCTCTACTGTCACGACAGAGCTAAATCCCACGACTGGGAGCACACAAGTTTCCAGCTTCCTTGCGGCTCCAGGCAATTCAAGGAATGTGATCTCTTCACATTTTCTATGAGGTTCATTTAAGAAAAGAGCTAAATTAAGCAGCTTGAAGCCATTTAATAGAAATGTTAACTAATCTCTAAGTTGATTCCTCACGTAAGTGATAGAAGATGGAGGGTTAATGGACATTTAATAACCAGCAGCTGCTCTATGAAAATCACTTACCAGACCCCACCAGAGTGCATCTGCGTATGTATCAAAGTGCTCATTTTCTCCTTTCTCGGCCAAATATACCAGGAAAGAGGCCAGAATGAGGCACAGGAAGCCAATATACCAGGCAGTAATCAGCTCCTGCAAGAACATTAAGGGATAGAAAAGAAAAACTGCAAACTTGGTGCACATCTATCTCCAAACGCTGCGTTGCTTGTGGTTGGATCTGAACTTTCTCTGCATTACTTTAGGCTTTGGTTGGAGATGCCAACGCACAGGGGACAATCCCCATCATCTAAACACATTCAGCAAACAGAGAAGGAAATGGAGTGGTAATAGCTTCATTGTTTCAAGGTGTGGAACTGAGACTAAACAAAACAAAATCCAATTTCTCCAGTTCACCCAAGGAAGTGGGGTTAAAACTGAAATGGGAGCCCCCAAATCCCTCGGGACTCTGCTTAGGGCAAGTCCAGTCCACTAACTGGGGAGAAGCTACAAAGCTGGGATCTGGGTACAATATATCCCCAATTTCAGGGAAGCTTTAAGTCACAATTCACAGGATTTCAGGATGAAGTTAATACAAGGGTGAGCAAAAACCACCCACAAATTCCCTGTGATTTTTACGCAGTTCTGGATGATTTGGCAAAGCTTTTCAGAGGGAAAAGTGCAGGAAACAGGAGAAATGTTAAATTCATTTGGCAGCAGGAACCAAATGATCAACAAACTCTTCCCAATCCAAGGAAAGGCCAAGGTGCCTTAGATTGGGAAGAGGCACTCAGTGTGCCTGTGAGAGGCTGCTGCTTGCAGGATGGGCTTTCAGATACTCATCCACTTTGAAGTGCATCCTGGACAAAGAGCTCACAACACCATATGTGCTTAATGAGGCTGCGGCTAATTGCTAACTCTGAAATGAGCTCCATCAGTGTGCAGGTGGTCTCTACGTTCAAGATATTCCCTGCAAACAACTCAACATCTCTCCCTTCTCTCCTTTACATAAGCTCCATCAAACGTTATGTATCTGACTTTGCATTGCTCCCTGTGTTACCTACAGCATCTTTCCAATTCCCTCAGGCCTGGGGGATGTTTGGGGTGAATAAGTGAACCAAAGCAGTGTCTTTAGTGAGGGAAAAGCACAAAGAGCAACTCAATGTCCCTGCTGGGAGCTCACCTTGCTGTGTGCGTAGACCACAGAGCCCAGGAGCTTCCATGTGCCGCCCCGCCGGTCCATGCGGATCATGCGCAGGATCTGCAGGAACCTCAAACTCCTGAGTGCTGAGGTGGCAAAGACGTTCCCTTGGGACCCTGCTGCCAGCACAGCGATGGATGCGATCAGCACCATGATGTCTGCACAAAGAGAGGGCATTGAAAGCTGAAGGAACACTGCTGAGCCCCTAGCAAATGGGATGGCAACTGCTACTGCCACTGGCAGCTGGAGGCTCTGTATGGAAGTGATCTTGTGTCAGTTATAACTTGTGCTGGAAGGACATAGCATCAGTCTTAACCTGGATGCAAAAGGAGCCACTGTACACATCGTGGACATTCTAGTTTCCTTCTCCACACTCATCATTCCATGTGATGATTTTTATTCCATAAAAATGGGAATGATGAGTGTCAAATACTGCAAAGCTTCAATTCTTACATGATTCAGTGTTAACACTGTTAAACTGGATTACATCCTTGCAAAATGCATACCCTTTTTTACCAGCTTCAGAGCTGTCTAGAGATGGGAATTCCCCCCATCTAAATTGGGAATTACAATCTAGAGGTCTACTATAGCATCAGAGGGTGCTCAAGGACAAAGGAAGTCCAAGAAAAAAAGCCTCAATCTATATGTCTTACATTCAAAAAGATCCCGTGAACTCCCTCCTTCCCGAGTTTTCTGTGCAAGTTTCATAAGAGTGCTTTTGTGTGGAATAAAGCTAGAATCATGCAGATGACCACTGCCAGTTCTGGACATCCGAAAGCAAGCTCCATAGGGAATGGCACAGCCTCTCTGCCCATTCCTTACCCCAGTACAAAGAACTGCTGCGCATAGATGGCCCCTCTCACAAGAGGATCACCAAGTACATTACAAACAAGAATTAATTAAGTCTCATAACTCCCTTGTGGGGCAGCTCATCAGCACCAGGGAAGGCAAAGTGAGATGCACACATATCAATGGCTTGTGAGAGATCCGGTGTTGAGGTTGGATGCAGGATCTCAGCTCCTACACTCAGCTTCTCCTGGCTAAACCCCCTCCCCATGGCTGTGGGCAGTTGTCAGCAATGCCTGCGGTACAACAAACATTTCCAAGCTGCTTCTTAAGGAGAGCATCCACAGCTTTAATATTGGGAGCTGCTTGACATCAAAGTGCTTTTCAGTTGGGATCAGTATTTTGCCATTGAAGGTAAGGGCAGCTAAAAGGAAAAGTCTGGGAAGAAGGAAAAGTTTGGGAAGAAGGAAAAGTTTGGGAAGAAGGGTTTTAAAGGCTCCTTCAGAATATTTCTAGCTTAACTTACCGATGACACAGAAAGGCTTGCGGGCAAACTTTAACCTCCCCCTCCAGCCCCGGTATCGGCAGCAGCAGCCGGCGGCCCAGATCCTCACGAAGTATTCCACCCCAAACACCACGATGGTGACAATTTCCTGCAAGAGAGACAGTGCTGTTAGTGGAGAAAGATGCACCATGGGGAGCAGGCTCCAGAACTGAGCACAGACCCATAGCCTGACCTCCAAACACATCACAGAGCTGTCTGTAGCATTAAAGGCAAGGCTTGAATCACTGTCAGACCTTGGCTGTTGTGTCTTCTGTCACCCTGCCCGAGGGTGGTGGGAGGTACTGCATGTTGTAGCCATGAACTAAAGCTTTACACCTTCTCATATTGTTTGAGGAGTACCTGGTATCTCCTCATCATTAATCTCCAGGACTTGACTAGGTTAATGCTGAGCAGCACGGAAGACTGGAGACGGGAATCACCGGCTACTCCCTCCTAAGACTCTTTGCAGGGGATTTGGGCTTCCTCCCGAGAAAATCAGCGTGGTTGTCCCTGTGTGCTGGCCTGTCTGGTGCAGGAGTGTGTAGATCCTCTGCCCCTCAACGGCCAGCAAGCACATTGATGCTGTGCATCGCAGCTCTTTCCATCACCATTCAAACACCCTCCACGTGCTCCCTTCCCTCCGACTTCTTTATAGCAGCTCCTGTCCCAGCTTTCATGTGTCAAACCTGATGAAGCCCTAATTAGTCTGCAGCACCTTTTGATGTCGACATAAGGCAAGGGCTGAGGAAGAGGAAGACAGACAAAAGCAAAGGCGACACGTGGATCTGGCAGCCTGGCGGTGTGTGCAGGATCTCTGCTGGCTCCCGATGGCAGAAGCCACGTTGCCAGTGTGAGGGATGCCAGGCTATTTAAGGAACTAAACTCTGCAGCTTGAGGATCAAATAGTTGCAGGGATGCTGTAGTGTGGGAGAGGAGGCAGCTACACAAGCTGCTCCCTAAGGAGAGCATCCGCAGCTTTAATATTGGAAGCTGCTTGACATCAAAGTGCTTTTCAGTTGGGATCAGTGTTTTGCCATTGTAGATAAATGCAGATTAAAAGAAAAAGTTTAGGAAGAAGGGTTTAAGGGCTCCTTAAAATCATCTTTAGTTTATTCCTGATTCCTCCTTTTCACATTCTTCCTATTTCTTCCCTACAAGTAAAAGCCATCCCCCTCGCACAAGCAACAGTTTAAATTCTTGCCTCAGTTAAACACCCCCAATCTCAGGTTTTTGTGCTGTTTTGTTTTAATGCCCCACTGAAGGCTTCATTTGCAACCTCTCACTTACCAGGATGTAAAGGGCCCCTTCTGAGCTGTTCTGGTACTCATCAATGGTCGAAAAGACTGACAGCACCAGGCAGGAGAAAACTAGCAGAAAACTACATAATACAAGAGTAAAAAATAAGAGAGAGACAGAGAGAGAACATCAGTCTTCAGGGCAGGAACTTCTCATACTTCAGACTGGTCCAGAGAGCATTTTTGGACATATTTCTCCAGGAGCACTTACTGTGATGCTGCTACAATGCTATGTGAAACGGGAGTTGCTGGGTTTACTATCTGGAAGGGTTCAGTGTGGATGGACCCACTGGACTGTTCCCAGTTTGGCAGGTTCCAATCCGATTCCCCTCCCAGCTGGCAGCTCTGATGGCATCTGACGTTATTTCCCCAAGGAGCCATCAGCTCTTCCTGCACCGTTCATCCCATCAGCATGCAAACAAGCAGGGATATTTATTAATGAGATAATAGCTGACTCGACTGGCTGATGAGCAGGAGCACAGGCTCAAAACAAACTCCACTGGTGCTCTGTGGATTCATTTGCATCCACCAAAGCTTACATGGGAATTACAGGATCATGGAGTGGAAGGGACCTTAACACTCATCCAGCATTATCCAGAGATGGAGCAGCCACAGCTTCTCTGGGCATCCTGTGCCAACACCTCAGCACCTTCACAGGGAAGAACTTCTGCCTAAGATCTCGTCCCAATCTCCCCTCTGGCAGGTTAAAGCCATTCCCCTTTGTTCCCCTTGGAATGGGACTGTATTTCCCATCCTTGCCATAGGAGGGTATTCTGGGGTGGATTTAGTGGTCCTTTCTTAGACAGGTACTCCAGATTAACCCCTTACTGCCTGGAATGGCTGTTGACTTTCAGACTTGTAGTATCACTGGGAGGTGGATGGTTGTCACTCTGCTTTTCTGTGTCCAGACATGGGACATGGCTGTGGTTTGATCCAGTCTGAGGGATGGGATATTGATGCTGTTGGTGTCTAAGTCTGAAACCAGGGAGGACCCAGCTTTGCGGTCAGCTCTCTCAGCCTCTTATTCACCGTGACAGGGAAGATTCTCAACCCCCCTTACAGCACACATCCAGGTCTCACTGACAGCCACTTCCATGGGCTACCCCAAAAGCAGCCTCAGAAGTGCTGCATCACCACCATTCCCAGGCTGTCCACTAAAACTACCAGCTCTGTGCTCCCCACAGGGCTGGATGCACTCATGCAAATCAAAAGGCACCAGATGAGACAGGAACTCAACCCTCAGCACTCAACACCCAATTCCAGAGCTACAGAGGAGCCCTGGCATCTGCTCATGGATGGAGAAGGTTTCCACTGGCAGCGCCCACTGCTCACTCCAGCAAAGGGAGGGAAATTAATTTACTAAAGATCCCCTAAAGGAGGCCAGTGCAAGGAGAAACTGCATTCTCCAAAAGCATTAAATAATTCATCTGTCTGGCTTTGTCTCACATTCCTACAAACTGCATGCTGAATATTTATAAGGCACAGTTGGTGGGTGCTGCTCCTTTCTGTTGAAGAAAGCAAAGGGAGTGCTTGTGGCTTTGCAATGACCATTAATGTCACAGTAACAAGTAAAAATAGGGGGATTTGGAGTATTTATTCAAACCATAAGCTGGAACATCCCTGCCTGCTGCAGGTAAGAGACGTTCAGAGCCATCTCCTAAAGGCTAAGCTTTGTCAGCAGCGAGATGAATTCAGCACAAACCAGATAAGGACAATCGACTGATTCCTCACTGTAAATTTCCTCTTCTCACACCAGGTCTGGTACCCACAGACCTGAAACAACCTCAACAGAGTAAGAAAACACCCCTTGCAATCCCATTCATTACATCCCTTGCTGTCTTCTGTGGCTCTTAGAATGCTTTTTCTCCCCAAGCTGGTCTTCTAAAACCCCTGCTGTAAAAAAGCAACCTGCCCTGCACCTAAATGAGCTCCATCCATTCCCACATTCTTCAAGTTGCCTGGTCCAGGCCCTGGGAGCTGCTGCCCGTGGAGTGGCAGGGGGGAATAGAGCCCCCCACTGCTGAAGGGAAGGAGCTGTGGCTGGGTCAGGCAGCCCTGATCCAGGGTGGCCCAGATTGTGCTGCAAACTCCGATGTTGGAGTGAGAAACAAATGAATAATCTATGGAAGAAGAAAGAGAAGAGGAAAACAAAAAGCAATTATAATGGAAAGGGATCAGTGGGAAAGGAAAACCTGCATATTGCGGCTAAAGAAGTAGAACATGGGTTGCAGTTTTGTGCCTGAGGAGGTGCTGAAAGCATCAGCGTCAATACAAACTTGCACATTGTTTGCTAAGGTGACCACCTTGGATGGATCTAGAATAAAGCCACACTCAAACGAGTCCTAGCAGGGACATCACAAGAAAGAGGATTCCTGTGCACTTTATCACTTGACATATATTGATGGAACAGAGAAAAGGAAAAGGAATGGCTTTATCACTTCAAACCCCAAGAGTGGATTGTGGCAGCAGTGGTTATGTGGGCAGAACCAGGGCAGCTCCTGGTGCTGCTTCTTCCTTATCCCAGCATACCACTGCAGTCTCATCCCTATTCCCCTCATCTCCCCAGGGCCAGCGCAGTGCTGCTGTAATTCCAGCTCTGCACTCCTCAGGGCTCTCATTGCCAGGGAGGCCTGACGCGGGTCACACTTGCAGGGTCAGCATTAATTACAGCACTGCCAAGCATGGGAGGCAGTGTGGAAGGCACCAGCTGCTTCAAGAAAGCATGGGAGCTCCATGACCGAATCCTACATGGACCAAACCTCCCCATCTCAGTCCCAATGGGGACGTCCAGCCACCAGGTAAGGAATGATCCTGCCAGCAAAGGATGCAGGCACTGGCTCATTCCAGGGTGAGCTGCACAAGCATCCCAAAATAACCCCATAGTGATGCACAGGTGCCCTGCTTGGTCCACAAACCTTTGTGAGGCTGTAAAAGGAGACCATGAGAATAAAACCTTTCTGCAAAGAATCTGAATTCAGGGATGGGGGTCTGTATGGCTCTTGGGAAGCTTTGAAGGATCTGCAGACCCACTATGGATAAAGGATTGGAATAAGAAAGCTCAGAGGTATGTCAACACTGGAGATGGTGTGTAGTCTGAGCTGGCACACAGGGAGGAACAGGAAGGTTAACTCTGCTTTAATTTCACTAATCTACCCAGACAGCACAGAAAAGGGCTCCAAATGATAATGGACAGCTAGGGAAAGGGAAACAGGCCCATAAATAGTGTAGAGGTTGGGATAAATCTAATTTTTAAAGCCACATATCTAATCAAAGCAAATTACGCCTGCAGCCTGACTCTGGATAATGTTAACGTGCAATAAGGAACATTAATTATACCCCATCTAATGATTTTTACATTAAAGACACCAATTCTGCTTAGAGCTTTGGAGAAGACTGTGTCCTCCTCCTGAGCAGACAAGAGCTGGGTCCTACCTGATGCAAGGCTGGATGAATGCAGAGGGCAGCGAGTGGTTTTGGACCACTGCATCCTCCATAGAGTGATGGCATGGAGAAAGCTGATTCCTCATGTTACTGCATCTTCTCACCCACCACCCACTCTTACGGGCACCCAGCACCTTCTGAGGCTCAGCATCCCCCATGCGTGTTGCTTAGACCTTTAAGCTCAGCCAAGACTCAGCTGTGCAAATCTGACTGCTGCTAATACTAATAAATCCAAAGTCTGGCTTTACATCCAAAGGTTATGTTGACTTTCAACACCCGAGGCAAGCTTCTTATGGCAATTTATAAATCCCAGCTCAAAATCTGCATATCCACATTTCGTGTGCACTGTGCTTTGGGTTAACAACAGCAAACGAAAGCACTGAACACCCCCTTGGAAGAAAAGAAATACTTAAAATGACATGAAAGAGGTAAAATTGCCCTTTTTTTTTTTCCCCTCAGTAAAAGCACATGATGGAACCATCATAAAGCTTTTCAGGTTAATCATCTCATTTGCCTTCCAAAAGAAACCCCCTTGGATTCTACACACCCATTTACATAAGAATTTAAAAAGATCTTTAAATTTATGCCTGAAATAGTTGTATTCAAATAATATTCCCTGACATGCAAAACCATTGGGCTTCCTCTGAGGGAACACCAGTAATTAGCAACTGGATTCCTGGGTGCGATGGAGATGGATACAATACAAAGAGGTGGCACAAGCTGGTAAGAAGCCACTGTGCTCCCTGGCTTTGGCTGGAATTGGGAAGGGGCATTAAGGATTGGTTTAATTAGAAAGAGCTGGAATGGAAGGAGTATTTAGTACAGGCATTGGAGAGCTGCACAGTGGAAACCAACTTAAAACATTTAACACACTTAAATTGCTTTGGGGATGTGAACAAGGCATTGATAACTGTGCTAAAGTAAACCCAAAATGCTCATGGGCATCTGTAATCCCCGCAATCTATTTGCTGTGGTCTCTGTAGAACATCAGTGTTTAAGTACCTAAAACTTCAAGGTAAATCAAAGGCCATGAAAATGCAGCAACGACAATAAACCAAGGTGAAAAAACATCCATAACAAAGAGAAAGAGATTGCCAAATGCCTTTGTACCACTCACAGAGCCTCATAAGCAGAACGGGAGTATTTACAGCTCAATTTAAACCTCCGGTGAATCATAAGCAAAACTGATAATACCATGACTTTTCCAGGGGTATCACACCTACCCTTAGCCAGGAGCATCCCTCATCTTTATTCATGTCAGCAATCCCGCTGTGATTTGCCACCCAGCTATTCATTTACAAGGCTAAACATGAGCCCAAACGCCTCGCCCTGGGTTTCCACATGCCTCAGACTCAGCCAAAAGCATCTCACAAGGCAACTTCTGTCGCCAGCAGAGCTGGAACAGAAGCAGGGAGTCCTGCCTTCCGGTCCTGTGCCTTAACGCGAGCTTTCCCTTCCAAACCCAGCTCCTGACGGTGTTTCGTTCCCTGCAGGTTTGGCCATGCTCAGCCGTGTCCTCTCATCCAAGATCTTGCTCCTCAGAGGAGCTCGGAGGCTCCTAGAGCATCCATGCAGAGAAATAACATTGCTTACGGGCAACACACAGGCTGGCTCCGAGGCAGGGATTCTCATGGCTATAAACCTTTGAATACATCTTTAGTAAAGGTGTCTTTGGGGCAACAGTAATAGGTCCTGTGCCTTCTCAGTGCACTGAGATGACAGCTGAACAGCTACAAGAAGAAGCACTTTGTACAAAGACATAAAACGTGCTAAGGATGATGCTGTAAATGGAGCATCCCCAGAGGACCAAAGCAGCGTCCCACAGGAAACTGTGCCGTGGACAGCAAAGCTACATTAAACAGTGCTTTGGGAAGTGGGAATTAATCAGGATATAGAGGAGCAGATCTTAGAGATCCCAACCACGTTACAGGGGTGGCACGGAAGGAAAATAAGATCATTTCCTTCCCTCATCAGCACCACTGCATGACCACCAGCGCCCGCAAGCACCCAGGATGTGCCCTCTTAGCCCTGTTCATGGATGCAGCAAACCTGCTCCCCTTGTTGTGCACCAAAACCCAGGAGGTGGTTTCCCAGGTATTCATTTTCTGGGGCTTTTCCCAGCCATGCGGCTGGAAGCAGGAATACCACTGGCTCAGCACAGTGCCTGCTTCCGTGCTTTGGCTCCCCTTGCAGCTATTGAAACATGCCAGTACTTATACATCCCAGGAGAGCAGAGGGAATGAGATCTCCTTTGCATCAGTTTTGGGGGTGTGGGAAGGTCTTTTTCTGCTTTATGGGCAGAGAAGGAGCATTCACAACTCCATCATGCAAACTAAGGAATAAAGAATAGCTGGTTACAGCTTTACTGTGTCAGCATGGTAAAGTGGCACAACCAAGCCACAAAAATATCTTCCCTTCCTCAGCCTTCCTTCTATTTAGGTAGTGCATTTCTCAGTTAGAAAAAAGAACAGGATGTGGCTTCACACATATTGTCTCCTTCAACATCCACCACCTTGGAAATCAGTTTCCACTCCAACAGCTCCTTCAGCCTTTCCCTCTATCTCATAACAGCATCAGGGAGCAGAAACTGCATCACCTGCCCTGAGTGCCCACAGCCCTGACCTGAGCACGTGAACCAGAGGAGTCTGAACAGAAATGGGTTTTGCATGACACAGCTTGTCCCTACTCCACCAAAGGATCGTGTATCTCCACACTTAGAAGCTTAAGAGCTTTTCTAATTGAAGCCTCACAGAACAAAAGCTATCTGGGAATGGAGATCAAGATCTGATTTACAGCAGGAAAAGGGGTTAAACTTAAGGAATGTGTTGGGTATTTTTTACAGGCATTTAACTCAACTCAGAATAAAAGCCTTATTAATAATAATCACTGCATACAAAGATCTAGCTGCAACGTTCCTCTTTGTCCCCATTAAGGTAAATCACTGCGAAACACTTGTCTGTGTGTTCTGGCCCTGCAGACGCAGCCTCGGAGGAGCCAGATGTCTGGAGGCAAACCCAAAGTATTCATCAAGCCCATGCACCTGCCATATCCAGCACTATCAGGCTGAGCTTTGCTCTTAAAACCTTGGTGGGCAGGAATATACTTATGCAGCTGCACTATAACGGGGCATGGGAGAGAACCCTAAAGACCATGGTGCGATTGCGGTGCATTGGGAGGTAAATTAAAGAGTATGAAATATCGGATGTTTAAGTAACTCTCACAAACATCTGTGCAGGCATTTACTCAGAGCACGTTCATTGATTTTAACGTGAGGGAAAGTTGCAGTCTCATGCAATACCCGGATTATTCAGGTTGAAATCTGAGCCCTGCCACTGGTTTCATCCCACAGGGTATTCCCCAAAAGAGCCTCAGCTTCCTCCTTGCCTCTAAGAGATCGTTACTAGTGAGTACAGGAATACAAACCTTCCTCATTTAACCTTTATCTGTATATGAAGAGCAAGTTATTTCAGTTTCTTAAGGGCTTTTCTGCAATGAGAAAAAGGAATTGAAGAAGTCAAGGGTTCTGCTGCACCGTTGGAGCGCACAGGAATAAAAAGCCCTCATACTGAGGGGTCAAGCGCCTCGGACTTACCTGGGTAAGTCACTTGACCTGACTTAACTGAGCTCTAAAACTGGGTTAAAAGCAAGATGTCCCTGTAAAACATAATGCTGAGTCTCATCTAAACACTCCTCGAGGGAATGGGATACACAAAAATAGGCTCTGGTCTAATTGCAGATAGGGAGATTGCCTCCAAATGCACAGGGCTGGGTCCTGTTGCAGACAGGAATAGCAGCCCCATTCCCAAAGGTCTGTCCCCAGACCCAGTGATGCAGCCTGAGGTTTTCCTGCCCACGGAGGACAAGCTTCATCTCTCTGAACTCCTTCAGTTTCACTTCCCTGACTTTGCATCAGTTCTACAGCACCAAGAATCACAACATCTCAAAAATGAGCATCCTCACGGCATCGTCTGCAAGGAGCTGTCAACACAGGATCAGGAGCTGCATGAACCATCTCAGACCCACAGCGGGCTCAGAATCCCTGTGTCAACTTCAAAACACTCACTTTCCCTATGCCTCAGCCCATGGTTTACGCTCCTGTAAAGGCAGGACCTCAGAGCTTTGTGCTCAGGCTTCCTCCCAGCCAACAGCAAAGGACAACCGAGATTTCAGCAAATGTCAGAGGCACATGGATGCCCCGACCACATCTCAGGATCCATCCCCAGCTTCATGCCTTGATAATCAGAAGACAAGAATGTGGCTTCTTGGAGCCAGAGGCTAATGGCTAACACGGAAATGGAAAGCACAGCATTCCCGAAGCGTTGCCGGTTTCATTTGCTCACCAGTTTAATTAAGTAAGTCTTGGGGAGAAGAAAGAAGTATTTGCAAACTGCCGGTATAATGTGTCTTAGAGCTGGTAATTTCACCATCTGGTTAATTTCACTTCTCTTGTCCTAGCTTGTGATTAGGAAGGAGATCAGAGCCAAGATACAGGAGAGCTGGTTCACAGCCTGGTAAATCCAAACGGCTGCACTGTCATGGAAGGGGTGTCCAGCTCATCCAGGTCTGAACCCTGTGATACCTGAAGGGTACCCAAGTTTGGGATGCAGGAAAAACACAGGTCCAGCATCAGGGGGAAAAAAAGCCAGTGGGCAATTGGGAGCTCTGCATCCTCTCCCCACATCACTAGGGCAGCATGATCCCTCCACAGCAGAATACAGCCCTGATGCTTTTCACGTCCATGAGGCTGCTCCTGTTGGGATGGGACCAGTTGTGCTGAGAGCAGTGCCTTGATGTACAGACAAGCAGGCCCAGAGGAGCTGCTCAGGGCAAAGGGATGCAAAACAAACCCAGCTCTGCAAAGAGCTCAGGCTGCAAAAGGCAGTGCTCTTTAGCCCTACACAGCTGCTGAAACAGCCAGCAGTGCCGCAGGGAGGGGAGAGCATCACAACTGCTGCCAGTCAAGCTCTGGTTAACTTCACCACTCACAGAACTACTTGGGCTCCTCCAGGAGCTGCCACTGCATTCAAAGTCCTTCTCCACCAATGTCCCCTTTACAGCAGTAGAGTTTCTCTGAGTTGTAGCCAGATTTGTCCCAGCCCAACTGCTCCCCAGGAGTGATGGGGGCATCCTCCTACAAGCATCTCATCATAGAACTGCTTGGGTTCAAGGGACCTGAAAGCTCATCCAGCTCCAACCCATGCCACAGGCAGGGACCCCTTCCACAACAGCAGCTTGCTCCAAGCCCCATCCAACCTGGCCTTGGACACTGCCAGGGATGGGGCAGCCACAGCTTCTCTGGACACCCCATGCCAGTGCCTCAGCACCCTCACAGGGAAGGATTTTAACCCAATTTGCCATTCTCATCCAATTTGCCATAGAACTGAGATGCCCCCAGGGATGGGCAGCAAGGAGGAGAGGCAACCCTGGGTTTGCCCCTTGAAGGAAGCTGTGGTGGGAGCTCAATGGGCCAGCACACAGCAGGGAGAGCCACAAACCCAGCTCCCCCGAGGTCCCCCGCTCAGCAGATGACAGGTTTGTTCCCTCTCCCGTTTTCCCTGCGCCAGTAAACACAACAATAAGTAGCAAGCCGCAGAAGGCAGATGATTGTGTGGTGAAAGGTGCAAAACATCTAAAAATGATTCAAAGCAGGCAGGAGAACAGGAAGAGAGGGCTGCGGATTGTGTTTGCTGAGGAGGAGGAGGAGCTGTTTGGCTGGTGGAAGGCAGCAGAGGCAGGGAAGGTTTTCCTGCCCACCCTGCAGCTTCAAGCTCCAGAAGATGCTCAGATCCCTCTTTGCAAAGGTACCCAGATCCAGTCCTCATAGGGGACCTCACCAGCTCCAGCCCCAGGACAGGAAAGGAGCAAGGCCAGTGCTGCAGGGGCTGGACCCATGGTCTTTTAAAGCTCCTGAGTAACAGGGACACAGGCCACGGGCACACAAAAGCTGAAGAGAGATTATCTAGCTGCCATTTCAACACGCTGGTAAATCAAAGTCGATGGAAGCCATATGCTCTGCTGGGAAGCATCCATCTCGTTGCCAGGGAAACATCCTTCCCATTTAAAATGGCAGGCAAAAGCTTGCAAAAAACCTGCTTTTAACTCCCTTTTCCCAGGCACGATCCAAGTCCCGCAGCAGCTCCCTCAGCATCATGCCACACTGCTACCACTGCTGTCACTGCTTAACTCGGGAGCATGAGGAGGGGATGGAACCTCCCCCATGGGGTCCAGAGCGGATCAGAGCAGCCTGACAGTGAGATCCTGCTTCCCACTTCCCTCTCAAGCCAGTTTCCATGGTTTATTCCATGAGAAAAACAAGAGATCACCTGCATAGGTCACATCAAGCAGCTCTGCTCAGAGATGCTGCAGCCGCACAGTTCAGACAGTGCCTGGGCAGGCAGAGATGTGCCCAGCTGTGGGGCAAGGCACTTCTACAGCAAGGGACTAACAGCAGGACCATGGCCTGGGTTACTGCTCTTGCAAAGCAGCAGGTACCACCCGACTGCTTACAAACAGGGAGCAAAACTCTGACCTTGGAAATGAGAGGAGCTGCAGGCAGGGCTCCAGGCTCGCAGAACTAATGAGCCTATTGCTGAGCTCAGCAGCTGGCCACGGGTGTCCTCCTCTGCATCTGCACCTTCTCGCTGCTCCCTCTAAGCCAAATGTACCATCACTGCTCAAACATGGCCCATTTGCTTTGAGGGGTCCCTGCCAGCTGATGGAGAAGGGGATAAGAGGGGGAGAAAGGGGCACCCCCAGAGCACCATCCCTAATCCAGCACTGTGGATGTCACAGCAGTAAGCACTCTCCAGCCTATTAATGCTAATGAATCTGCATGTGATTTTGCTTTAGAGAGAAGACACAGACCAGTGACATAGAAAACTGGGCACCCTCTTGCAAAGATGTCACTGCTCGGTGTTCACTTCCAACCTCAGCCTCTCACGAGGTTTATTTTGACCCTCTTTTAACTCTTCTCGTTTTGTTGCAAATGCCACAAGTCAACAAAGCCAATTGTTACAGTACGAAAAAGGAGTATTTTCTATTCTGATAAGTAGCTGTGCTACTTTATAATGGACATCAGACACAGCATTTAATAATTCAAAGCAAGGGAAGGCCTGACGGGACAAGGATACATGCTGAAGTCACCTCTGTATGGGAAATGATTACTGCTGAAGGGAGAGGCCAGGGCTACAGCAGAGCGAGCAGGGATGCTGGATTACTCCACAGGCATTCTGTTCTAACAGCAGCTCCCAAATGGCAAAATGGAGATAATAATGCAGGGGCACAGCTGAGGCTAAACCCACACACAGCTCAAGACATGTCCATGGCGCTCAGCCACCATAAATCCTTCTAGAGTAGAATGAATCCAAGCACAAACACCGCAAAGCACACCACGGGGCAGAGCCAACAGCAGCATCCTACAGGACAGCACCAAGCCACGTAGGAGCAAAGTCCTCCAGCACACAACACCAGGACATGCCCAGCACCACAGCCAACACATTAATCCTCCTCTAGAGGCCATCTCAAGGCAGTTGTGCAACAGTCCTAACCCCCTTTCCTGGCTGTTAACTTAGCTCCCAACCCAGGCGGCAGCAGCCGGTGCGGAGCAGACGCCGCAGCACGAATTCCCCATCAGGGCATCCTGCTCCTGCCAGCGCTGGGAAGGAGTCACCTTCACTTGGTGGCACCGTAGCATGATCTCCCTGGCGACTCGTCCGCTGGCTCCGAGATGTGCTCAGGCTGTCTGGGAATTATGTCACCAGGCACTGTGAATATCAAATGGCCCTTTTATGATCTATGCTCTTCCTCCCTCCCTCTTGGCTCGGAGTCTCGCGAGTGGTCCACACTGTGCGTGGAGGACACCGGCAGTGATAAAAAGCAATGAATGGATAATAGCCAGGTAGTATTTTGAGTTACAGCATCATCAGCCTGCTGCTAAAGCAAAAGCAGCTCCGTCCTGGTTGTGTAACCCAGCCTCACAGGACATTCCCAGTAATTACGGGACCTTTCCCTGCAGCCCCATGGGACCAATATACTGCATTCAAGAAAGGATGCTCAGAGCCTGGCTTCCTCTCTTCAGCACATCTTTGCAGTCTTCCCTAGAAACAGCAAAGAGCAAGAGGAAGCAGGAGGGAGAGGAGAAAAGAGGTTTAATTAATCTTCATTTAATTTCTGCTGCTCTGCTAGCAAAGCTAAAATAAGCAATGCAGCCCATCAGGTCTGTGCTACCTCCCTGGACTGCTCTGCCAGCCTGTTTCACACATGGGTGCTCATCCCACCGGCCCTCTGCAGCTGGCAGGGAATGCCACTGCAGGGTCAGGCTTGGCTCCAGCCACTGTTCCAGACTTGCATCCCGTGGGGATGTGGCTGCAGGGTAGATGGGCCTCCCCGGCCACAGATGGGGGCTGGTAAGCCATTAGCATAATGAATTTCTCTGGGGTTTTTAATAGCCATCTGCTCTCGTGTGGAGAAGGGCCAAGAGAACAAGGTTAGGTAGAACTGGGACTTATCTTGGAGGTTCAGCCCCTTTCTCTGCAGGGAGCTGAGGCTTGGGCTCTATGCCACACACACACCTATGGTAGGCTTATGGAATTCAGCAGAGCCACTCGCCACATGCCCAAGCTATTGCATATGAATGGGTCAACCCCAGACAATGTGCTCTTACTAGCAGGTCTGCCAGATTTGTCTACTGCAAAGCACAGGAAAGAGACCCGACGTTAGGATACATCTCCCTTACTTTACCACAGAGAATCCCAGCCCGGTTTGGGTTGAAGGGACCTTAAAGCCCCTCCAGTTCCAACCCCCTGCCATGGGCAGGGACACCTTCCATTAGAGCAGGTTGCTCCAAACCCCTTCCAACCTGGCTCTGAACAATGCCAGGGATGGGGCAGCCACAGCTCCTTTTTTCCCCCCATCTCCCAATAGAAACAGTGGGACAGACACATCCTTAGAGACCCATTCTCTTGTTGTATTCAGGCACTTCTATCACCTCTCCCTATACTCACACCCTCAAATCATTCCCCCCATATCAAGTCAGGTTAATTCATCACCCATTTAAACCCAAGTTTCAGGCCTGCATGGGGTTATTTACCACAAGCCTAGGTGGGAGATCTAACAATCCAGGGACTGATCCTCAGCAGCCCATTCTGTACAATTTAACATGAGTCAAGATGCTCCCATCACCCACAAACAAGCATCCAGAGGAGCGCAGGCTCAAGGCTTAGGGGGGCAGCACAGAAAAGGTTCCAAATGCTATCTGATTCCTATTGCAAGGAAGAAAAACATCAGCAGCAACAAAAGGCCAATGCAGAATTCTTCTTACCCCTTATTAGCTGGAATGACAAAGAGAGAAGCTGCTAATTAAGAACAGCATTAAAAACATCAGATGATAAAGAGGAAAACATGGAAAAGCAGAAAAAGGGAATGAAAAATTCCGTGACTCATGTCATGCCTGACAAATGACAAAGAGCTCTGGAATTTCTCCTTTCTCCAGGGCTTTTTCCTTCCTTATAGGAATAGCCACAACTAAGAAAAAGGTAACCACAGTGATGTGCATCCAGGAGCCACAAGGACCAAACCACGAGGTCAGGCTAACAAAGTTTCTTTAGTGCTGATACGGATTAAATGCATCAGTCCCTCAGGCTATGGAGACAGAGCCTTCATGAAGTGCCAGCAATTTAGTTCAAGACATAATGACATGAGGACTTGTCCCTCTGGCTCAGGGTGATGCTTAATTGGGTGTGAAGTCAGCTTTTGGATCAACATTGCCATTAGCATGCTGGCTTCTCTGCAGCTCCCCCCAGAGCTGTTATGTGAAGGGCTCTCCTTGCACCCCCAAAAATCACATGCAGTGAGGCAGCTTCCTGCAAGGCCACCAAGCAAGAATAGGGTGGCTCTCAAAAGGGCTCTCCCAGGAGAAACGACACTGAAATTACTCCGAAGCTGCCACCTCCTGCACTGGCAGTGTCTCAGAGGGGTCTGTCTCATTTGTCCATGGCACCTCCAGACACTACCTGATACCTACAGACAATTACAGCCACTCAGAGCTATCTCATCTCTCCTAAAGAAGAAACATCCCACTCACCAAACACCCAACAGCACCAAGAAACCAACCTCTGTGGAGAAAAGGAGGTACAAATCATGCTTTCCCCTTAGTCATGAGCCTCTATAGAGCAAGAGCTGCTTCTGGGCATGGGCATGCAGTACGCTGTGTCCCTCTCGAGCTGTTATAGCAGCAGTACAACCCCCCGATTGGACAAACACCCCATGCAAGCTCCTACCCATGCTCCAAACGGCCATGGTCCTTCAGCCAGAGAGATGGGATCAGCAGCACGGACCTTCCAAAGGATGGAACCAGTTTGAGGGTTGGGTTTGCTGCTCATTCAAGCCTGGAGCCTTTATATAGAGTCAGGGCAGGATCCAAAAGCGGAAGAGACACCCACTCCCAGGGAGTGTAACACACACACACACTGAAATAAATAGCTCCCTGCCTCAGGAGATGACTCAGGAATTTCACTAGTCCTTAAAGCACGAATCACTGCTAATAAACCCCAGGAAACTTGGAGGACAGCCCAAGGAGAGGTTAACTGGACCAGACATGGCATTCCCAGCCTTGCCAGGCACAGAGGAAGGATGCACAACCACAGAACTAAACCAGTGTCCAACACTGAAGCAATGGCTACACCAGCCTAAGCCCTTGGTGCAGCCTACCTGCTCCAAGAGCAATGAGTAGTCCTCGTTATTGGGGAGAGGTTTTGGTCTTCACTGCTCCTTCTGGAAGCACTCAGGCTTAACCACCATATGGCTTGAAGCAGCAGGAGGCAACACAGCCTGCAACACAGGCAACACATAGCAACACAGCTATAATATCCAGGTATTTATTTAACTCCTTCGCCCTTCTCTTGGGTAAAAGGTGAAGAATTTACCATGTTCTTCAGATCAGGTAAAAAAAAGCCCCAAGTAAGCATAAACTCAATTAATGGCCACTTGGAGACCGACCTGCAGACTCCCAGTGCGGTCATCTCACTGCCACATATAACACTCACACAAGAAAGCTGCTAAGACCAATTCACAGCCCTCTACGTGCTGCGTCTGTAATGAACAGCAAGATCCCAGTATGGATGATCCACATCCCAGGGAAGATGTGCCTTCATCCTGCCAGCTCAATATTCACTCTGCTGAAGTCCCCAGAATCAGATAGGCTGGGCCCATGTTTCTGACAGGCTGCAAATCCAAGCAGCACAAAAAGAAACCAACCCACCAATTCAAAGGCAAAGAAAAAGCTGGGAAAACACTGTTAAAAAGAAAATAGGAGCAAAGATAACATCCAGCAGCAGTCCCCTGACAACTATTTTACACCTTTCATCCATCTCCTCTGTTCAATACAGTCTTGCAGCAGGACTGGCTCTTTCTGGCTTGATGAAGAGAACAAGCGTGTAGACTTCTATTTCCATTAGGGGTGCTTGCACACTGCTGTGATATTAACAGAGAATTGCTTTCCCTTCGGTATTCATTTCAACTGTTACTTGACTGAGGGTTTTCCCTGTTCCGTTTGTACTCCACATTAGTTTTTCCCACCGCATCAAACTGAAGTCGCACCAAACATGCAGAGCAGGTACCCTGTGTGTATGGTATGGCATTCACACAAGAGATGGCGTTCACACAAGAGAGAGAGGAGTACATGAATCACACCTTTGAGTCAGGGTTTCTGCTGGGGTTTTTGTAGCAGGCATCATAACTTTATAGAGAATGACAATACACGCGTGGAAGCTGCATCAGGATTGCCTGCCCAGCTGCGCTCAGATGTATTTTGCTTTGACATTGTCACCTCCTCCGGCTGGCAGAGCTCTAAACCAGAAAGCAAAACTTCCAAACACATCGGGGCTTGTTTACAAACGAGGAATCAGTGAAAAACCCTTTTAAAGGCGAAATCTCTGCCTCTTTCAACCGCGTCCTGAAGAGTGCCAACCACAATGGGCTGCCAGGATGCTCAGATGGACAGCAGCTACCTCCTAACCCCAGCAGAGGCAATCATACCCTTTGACCTTGCCTGTCCTCTTGTTTCTTTGCTCAGTTCCACCCTCCCAGGGGAGCCATTAAAAAAAGGAGGAACTCTGAATGAAGATTGACCACAGGAACTCCCCTCTGAGAACCTAAACACCACTGTTGCTGCTTAGGAGCTATAATCAGTATTAATGAGGCTTGATTACCTTCTGATTTCCCCTGGGTCTTGGGCTGCAGGTCTGCAAGAGTTGATTAGGGGCTGCTGTAAAGATTTTTCTCAGACATGGCTGAGTAAATGTGGATCTCGGATCCTGGTCATCCCATTCCAGTGTGGATCAGCCCCATCTATCCTGACCTGGCAGTGTAATTCCAGCTCTGAACATCCCAGCTCCGAACATCCCAGCTCCTACAGGCTGTGGCAGGAGATGCCTCAACTCACTACAGTTTGCAGTTAGAAATTGTGCCAGGCTCTGATTTTTTGTGGCCTGGACCCATCCGACCCAGCTTTAACCCAGGGGAACTTGGACTCCCTTGGTCATCAACAGAAATAGGCACCTCCAGAAGGCAGACCTGCACTGAAGCTCCTACAGGACTTGTACAAAGAACCCAGCAGGTATCTGAGCATCACCACATTCAAGCTGAAATCAACATCTGGACATTCTACATCCCAAAACAAACCAAGTGACTGCTCAGTCTCAGGACTCACAGAGCCAAGGCTGCTGCTGCACTCTGCAGTCCCAGTGACTACTGGCTTGAAGGTACCACACTCCATCTTTCCCAGCTCTCTACAGGAGTTACACAGCAGAAAAAGGGACCAGCACATTTCCCCGCCGCCACAATTTACAGAAGAACTTGTCCCTTAAGAACTAAGAAACCAGCTAAGCATTTGGGCTACCTTAAAAAGGATTATGCAGGGCTAAGTGTTTGCTGCTTAAACCCCAGAAGCCAAATACCAAACTTAAGGGCTTTTTATCCTGGTAAGCCCCACTGATGCCCAACCAACAGGCAAACCCTGTGCCCTGCACACCCTGCCCCACCAAACAAACCCCAGTGTGTCACCCTGCTAATGTCCCCTCCCTCTGCTGCAATGAAATCAGATTTTTTGCTTAAAAAGATGCGATGTTCCCTTTAATATAGGATTCGGAGGCTTGCTTCTTTGGGTTATTCCCTCCTATAATAAACAGAGCCATAGCAAGACTCATGTGGTTGAGGTGTGTTGCAGCACAAAAAGGAGGTCAACTTGTTTTTCATTTCCTTATTGTCAGCGTGGGGTGAATGTGGCGACTGGAACGTGACACATTAAAGCAACTGAAATGAGGTTGCTCCCACCAAGCCCTGACTAAGCAGCTGGAGAGTTGCTCGTGAGGCATCCCACTGTGAAGGTGTCCCTGGTGCTCAGGGCAGATACAGCCACCAGGATAAAGTCCAGCATGGGATACCTGTATCAGCCCTTTCATCTTATACACTCAACCAGGAGGTCCCTACGTGTCACTGCTGCATGGGCTGAGTTGGGTGGCATCATTCCTGCCAGCAGCATCGCTGTCTGCAGGCAAGGGCTGGCTATGAACCACCACCCCTCAGCGCTTAGGGATGGATAAATGACACTGACAAACTAAATTTACCCCTCATGAGCAAAAGCCATAAACCAAGTATAGAAACACAAGTGGAAAACAAAACAAAACACAAGAGCTGCCTAAAAACCCAACCGAAGCAGCAGAAAAAAGGCTGGAGGTTCCCAGAGTCTCCTAATCCAATGCAAAAGATTATCCAGGAATGGATCTACATGGATAACCATGTTTTTAATCAATTCCTTGCAAGTGGAAGGATTCACTAGGGAGACATTGAGAAACCCTGAGAGACCTTCAGAGATGCAATTGAATCAACTCTCCATCCTCCTGCCACCATGGCCACGCCAGGATGTGGGCAGTGCAGAAAGGAGATGTCCTGGAGAGAGAGGTGGCTTCTGGCTGGGTTAAAAGGTAGGAACAAACTGGATGGGGATGGCACAAGGAAAAATTTAATAGAATTAGACACAGAGGAAATGTTCTTCCTTATTATAATTAAATTCCGTGCACTTGCTTAATTAACTGGATGTATGGTGCACCGAATGCAGATAAAAAATGCACCCAAACTATTTTTAACGCAGTTAAAAAGACGCATTAGGGTTGTAAATTCCAAGTAGGAAACGCAGGAATTGTGCTGCTCCATAGTGCACAGCTCTGAAAGTGCCTCCACGCTACTGCCCCAAATCCATCACTTGCACCTTCAGCTCAGGGACCAAACCTGAGCAGCTCACTCAAGGGATGACCAAATGCAGCTCCAGATGCATTGGGCTATGAGGGTGCTCAGTGCAAGTATCTTGGGCTGGCATAGAACACAGTGCCATCTTCATCTCCAGAAATAAGATAGTAGTAGGGACAAAAATCGCTTTCCAGTATCACAGCACTTCAAATTCAGCACCGCTGAGCACAGGATGGGTTCCAATAGCCAAGGTAAAAGGAGTAGAAAGAAAAGAGATAACTTAAATGATGGTAAGAAATCAAATGGAAGCATTTTGGAAGCAAAATGCCTCCCTGTGCAGGGAACTCCCTTGAGATCCAAGTGCTGCTGCATCCCTCAGGAAAGCCTGTCCTGTTATTTAGACAGAGCTCAACTTTCCAAGTTGCAGCTCAACCTTGAGCAGAATGAGGCCACGTGCTGCATTGCTCAGCCTCTGTCAAACAAAAGGTAGAAAAACAGAGAAGAAAGGTGCAGAGAGGCATACTGGGCAAGGATGAGAGATAGGGAAGGCTCAGGCCTCTGGGAGCCAGCCTCAAACACGGGACCCACCAGGCTCAGCTGCCCATGGGGCTGTACAAAATACATATATCATATATGATGTGCATACACACAGAGCTCCCACGAGCAGGTCACCCAGTTGTGTCAGTGTAGGAAGAGCTATTCAGTCTGAACATGAATCACAACACAGAGGTAGAAAACACTGCTGCTCACGGAGCTTTTACAGAGGCAGCATCTGAGATGAGACCATGGTAATGGGTGTGGAGGGGTGGGAGTTGCTCTGAATTTCCCTGGTTCATGCATGAAATGGTGCAAAGGGAATGAAAGACAATAGGAAGAGGTGGGGATCGAAATCAGATGGATTGGATCTAGGACGCAGCACTGGAAACAGATGCAACTTGCACAAACATCTCAAGGCAGCGCATCAATCACCCAGTGCAGAACCAGCCTGGAGATGGGCCTCTGCAGAGAGGCATTTGTCAGAGGTACCTACGCAGAGGCACCTCTCATTTATTATCCCGTCTCCATGCTGGAAGCACCTCCATGGTTTGTGTCTTGGAATTCAGGTGCAGAAAGGCTGCTCGAGCAGCACAGCAGCTCCGCACCTAGAAATGCGGCTTACGAGCATCTCTACGGGATAAAATCCAACCCTGCAGGCTCACAGAGTCATTCACACTGGAGATAGATCCTGAATCTTCATGCAAGGAAGTCCCTGTGAATAAAAGGCGCAGAGAAAGAGGGGTGCTGGTAGACGGGGTCAGGTTGGGGGGGTGGAAACAGCTACAGGACAGGGCTCCCTCATCCACAGTCTTCCTCAGGATTCGCACTCCTGCAGTATGAAGGCTAAAGGTGCTTTTCTGCTCAAGGCTTTGGCACAAAATGGGGGTTGGGGCCAGAGGAGACAGCGGGAGCCCAGCAGCACAGATAGGACGTTGCCCCAGACACTGGGACATCAGCTCCAGCTCTCCCATACAAACTTTGTGACCTTAAGCCAGTACCTTTGAATGAGCAGCCACCAAGCTTTCCGTGTGTCCCGTCTGTTTGGATTACAGACTTCTGGTTCCCTCCCTGCCCCATTAAGGCACACACAGATCTGGCAGCACCGTGCCAGGCTCACCCAGGCACAGGGCAGTAACTGGTCCATGAGCTTATCTGTTGACTCTCTATGATGTTTACTATATCCTTCAGTTCTTTAAATAACGTATTGGCAAACCACCAAGGCTAAACCTATGATACGTATAGTTCAGAAGACCGGAGCATCCCCAACAAGGCGATCTAATGGTCTTCAGATGCAGCTGAAGCAGCCAAAGATGCCTATAAAGCTCTCACAGTCAGAGCTACCCCTGCCACTTGCCTTTCAGCTCCTTCCATCACCGTCATTGCCACCCCAGGGTCCCAGGGCTGGGGTAGCACCCATACTTAACAGCATACATAACATTGCACACAAGGTCCCCATCCTCATGCACACAGGCAAGCACCCAGCTCCTGGTTTGAGCACTCGGCCCCTCCACATGAGTCTGGAGGATTTTGTGAGACAACCAACCTACAAGCACTGGACTTCATACTCCCCTGCAACTGAGCTCCATAGATGCTCCCTTCTCTCCTATTTCCTTGTATTATATTTACTTACTGCAGCCTTCAGCACCTAAAGGGGCTGACAAGAAACTGAGGGGTTGGGGAGTAGGATTTGGCCTGTAGGGACAGGACAAGGGGAATGGCTTTACCCTGCCAGAGTGGAGACTGAGATGAGCTCTTGGGCAGAAGCTCTTCCCTGTGAGGGTGCTGAGCGCTGGCACAGGGTGCCCAGAGAAG
>JAOEHY010050246.1:0-10010 GCA_025447955.1 Psilopsiagon aurifrons
TTCATTAGGGACTGTAGTGATAGGACAAGGGGTAATGGGTTCAAACTTAAACAGGGGAAGTTTAGATTAGATATGAGAAAGAAAGTCTTTACTGTAAGGGTGGTGAGGCACTGGAATGGGTTGCCAGGGAAGTTGTGAATGCTCCATTGCTGGCAGTGTTCAGGGCCAGGTTGGACAGAGCCTTGGGCAGCTTGGTTTAGTGTGAGGTGTCCCTGCCCATGGCAGGGGGGTTGGAACTAGATGTTAAGGTCCTTTCCAACCCTAACTATTCTATGATTCTGTGTATGGTGTGTGTGTTTTTTGGGGGAGATACTGTATTTTCACAAGAAAAACACCCAAGTGAGCAAGTCAGCCTGTTCTCATAGGAAAGCACTGATCTTCTCAGTGACAGGTAAGCAGAAGCATCCTTGAGAACATTAAATAAATGAATCCTGCACAAACTCAAGCTTACAAAATTGGGAAGAAATGCAGTTCTAAAGCTGCTTTGTTATCAAGGCTAAATATTAAAACAAAAATAAAATCTAAAAATTGTCAGTGGTATAAGATATTTTATACACATGGTTTTATCGAAGATACTGATTGGGGTGATTCACATGACAAGAATACTGTAAACTGGTTTACCTAATTCTGGAATTTAGAATCCATGTTTCTATCAGTGAGCAATAGGTCTTCTTTATTGAAGAAATCATTACCTGATTTAAGGCTGCTGAAAACTCACAAATGCTAGATCTTGAATGCCTGCGAGTCAGTGTGTTATCTAGCACAGTTCAACAACAAATGCAGGAAGAGGTCTTCTCTATACTGGTCAAATCAGACCAGAGAACAGGATAAGCTACCCTTGTAAAGTATCAGTTAATTATTAATTGGGACTCCTATTTACAAATGTATTCTGGAGAATGCCTTTAATAACTATTATGAGGACTAGGGTTTACGCTTCTGAGGGAAGAGAGAGAATGTAAATGAATGTTAAAAATGGCTGCTAGGGCACAACTCTGCAGTCCAGGATGAACGCTTTTGGTAAAACAGAGTAAAAATACTTAATTCTTACTTCATACTTAGCACTTGTTGTAGATGTCAGAGATCTTTTTTACAGAGGTGAAGTCTTTCCTCTGAAGTACCAACTTCAAATTGAAGACTTGTGTTCTTTTCGCACTTACATACATGGGCATTCCTCTTCTGTGGCCTTTTCTAAACCTGCCTATTTCTTCTTGGTTTGCTCAATTCACTGAACAGCACAAGCAATGAAATGAAGGCAATAAACAGCTATTAAAAACAGTCATATGGTAATAGGTAGGAGGAGATAAGAAGATAATTATCAGTAAAAATTAGAGGTTTGAAACTGTTGAAGATTGACAAGAGGAGTTGGAGAGAGCATGAAAGAAATCCCTGGCTCTTAATGATAATCAATAAAATAATGGGGTAGGTGTTTGTTTTTTTCGTAACTATATGTGGGACATAATAAATCCTACTGGGTCGTAAGCCAGATGGAAATAATGAGCCATTAATAATAATGTAAAAAAGGCACAGGTATTCACTAATAAGAAACTTGTTTTGTATTTGGAAAGCTGTGAAATGATGTTGGTGTCACTAGTGATGTGATTGACAACATGAAGCACTCTAGTCCATTAGTAGTAGCAGACAGTAGATAGCATCTCCTAGGGATACAAGTTTTTAAATTAGTAGGGCTAAATATCTTGTGGATTGTGCTTTCAAGAGTGACATTTCTTAATCAGTAGTTGAATTCTGTTCTCTTTCTCCATTTGGGGTAGGATAGTAAGTGAACAAGAATCCTTAAAATGAGCTTAAATGCAGAGTAAAGCCTGAAAGCTGCACACTTTCCCCAAAAGACTTGGTTGAAAATATATATAAATTTTTCAGGGTTTAATATATCCGCTGAAATAAATAGACTGAGGTACCCCACAAAGCTGTTGGGCCTTTTTTCAGGAAGGCAAGCAAGACAACCTCTTGTAATACAGCTAATCTTACAGGCTTCTAGTAAAACATCAAAACAAAAGAAATGAGCAAGATGGGGAAAAAAGATAATCCTAAACTGATAAAGCACCAAAGAATGAAAAAATACTCAGTATACAATATGCAAAATCTGTCTGGTGATGTAAATTTATTTTTAGTATATGAATTTGCAGTTTTGATGGATAAAGGTATATATAATATAGTTGCCTTCAACGTTGTGATAGGAAAATAGCACTATTCATATCTATGCAGCCCATTTGAAATGAATGAAGAGCTAGCTGGTTGACAGATCTCAAAAGAAGTTGTCACTGGGGGTGTTTTTAGCCGAATCTTGAAGAGATAAATAATAGGTCTAATATTATTTTGTATTCCTTTAGTAGTCCAAAGTAAATATAAAATTACTTAAAAGTCACTTACAAAGCTTGGCAGACAGTAAAGCTATGAAGGTCAAAGAACTCTTTAGGCTGAGAGGTAAATTAAGCCTATTGAAAGGAAAAAACTGCAAATTATATATATACTATCAAATAATCCATGTAATACCTACATGAAAGCAAAGGAGCAGAAAGAAGAGGCTGCTTTGAGGAGACAATACAAAAAAGACTTGGATCAGAGCAGATAAATAACTCAGCATGATCTCCATGTGTGAAGTTTTGACAAATGAGGTTGTAATGTGATCTATGGTTATAGAATTAAGGAATCACTGACAAAAAAAGGAAAGGTCTCCGTTTTTTACCGTTGTGTAGGGCAGTGATTTTGTTTTATAATTCTGTTATTTATGATTCTGGTTTTGGGGCCCAGCTTTTCATGTCTATGGAGAAAACTTAGGTGTCAGAAAGATGAGATCTATAATTAGCTCGCAAGAAGTACTCAGAGAAATACACAATATAACATTCTTTTAACTAAATAGGTCAGACCCTTATGATTACAGCATTAATACAGTTAATGCTTTAACGGGAAGAAAATGTAAAATATGCTACAGCAAAAAAAGTTTAGAAAAATTAATAATTTGAAACTGAAACTAGGTAAACTGGAAAAACGTTTGAACATAGCAAACTAAAATGGAATGAGTATTTTCTTCACCTCTTGATGTCTTGGTGCGTATCTTTCTTTCATGAAAACCTGTCTCTTTCTTTTAATTCCTGTTTCAGGAACAAAAGTGTTTTGTTTGGGGGTTTTCTGGATTTTTTTTCTTTCTCCTGAATTTTCATCTTCTCGGTTATGTGTTGAAGTATATTGTGTCTGATTGCATCAATCATGTTGTGTTTCCTTGAGTAAATAGTATATTGTCAAGTTATGTATTATTTAACCCTGAATAGGGCCTTCACATGTGTACACACAGATAGAAATACACTATTTGCTGTGGTGCTGGAAGCTGTATTTGACAGAAGGTATGTAGGAAGAGGTGAGTGAGTTAATTTTGTCTAATGTTGGTCTTAATTGGATATTGAATTAAAAGTTCAAGTTGAACTCCACCGTCCTTTTAGGAGACATTATGAAGTGTTCGTAAAGACAACGCATATTGTGCTGTTTCAATACCCAGCAGTGCTAACAAACAAAAAAGCAAGCACTGAAAAATATTTTAAAGATCCTCACCTACCTGTAGTTCTTCTGGCGCTAAGGAGCGGCGGGATGGAAGACTGTTAATCCTTTCATCTTTAAAATTATCAATTCTAGTACATTTAAGGCTGAAACTTTATCTGATATTTCACTAAAACATTTTGTCATAGTCACATAAACAGTAATATTTGGGATCTAAAATTTATGCATATTTGTATTGTGATACAGGTCCGTTTTTCTTTTAATGACTTGGATGTGTGACTAGGCCTCAAGTAGTTGTTTATGGTAGTACCCACAGGTTTCCTGGGCTTTGCCTTGGCCGAAAACCTGAATTTCACAACTTTATGTGGGGAAAAAACCTGTTTTAGTGAGGCATTGTATAAATGTTATGGGTTTATTTCACTATGATTTTGATTAAAAGCTGTGTTCTGATTCTCTAGGTAGTAAGTTTGCACTTACAACTTGATTTCCACTTTCAGTTAACAATAAGCATAATGAAAAATAAGAAGTTTACTTACTAGCTTGATCAGAAACTTCAAAGTTAAGTACTAAGGACTGAGAATATAAGTACAAAGTTAAGTACTAAGCTGAGTTTAAGTGCTGAGGTATGCACTGCAGTAGTGAATTATGCCTGACTAAGAAGCTACATGTGCAGATTATATAAAGTGACAGGAGTTAAAGCAACTAGGAGTAACATTGCTCATACTGATGTTCAAACTCATATCCTGGCCTTGGCCTTTTTATTCCTGCAGTACTGGAGAAAGAAGACCTTTCAAAGTCTAATCTGAGAATTTTTCTTCTTTTAGTCAGCCCCAGAAGCGAGCTGGGAATGTGGATACATATGGCTCCTGCTCATCAACACAGACAACTTGTGGTAAGTCTGTGATAAGTGAGGGGATTTAACTGTAGTCATTTATGTCAAATGTACCCTCAGTACTGACAGAATCAATGGTACTGCAGTGACAACAGGGCTAGAAGTGTTTTTTTATACAACTCTATTTTGATTTGAATGCCAATATTTTAAAGTTCTGTTGAGAAATCAAATCACAAATATATTGCATCATGTCAATAGCAATCTTTGTATGCTGCCCTTTTTTGCCTTCTGCAGGTATATTTGTCATTTACAGTTATTTGTACCATATTTTTGTAGGCTACATTCAGCCTATTAGTTGCCTGTGAACCATTCGCTGAATACTTGCTGTTTGTTGTGTCTGTGAACACCAAATCAGTGTTAGTATTGTTTTTGCAAGCAAGTAATGTAGGTATTAAGCAAAAGGGCTGCTAATGCGTTCTGTATAATTCCTGCCAAAATGTTAGTTCCTGCTATGAATGTCCAGTTACTGACAACATATTTACAAATTGGGAATCTGATTCCTGATTGCATGACTATTAATAGTTAATTATACTTTAAGGTAGAAAAATAATGCTTTTGTTTAACTGTATGTTGCCTTGAACTAAAAAGCTAGACCAGCTGGTATCTAAACTATTAACTTAAATAACATACATAATATTTAATTTGGGATAAATATAGAAAAGCGAAGAAAGATGATGTCTTGTTATTCAGGACACTGGATTACATTTTCATATTATGAGATGTGTTTCATGTGACAGATATAGATACTTTTATGGATTTGCTGTGGGCTTACTATATAAGTTTGGAAGGCTATAAGTTATTTCCTTTGTGTAAAAGACTTTCAACTATGAAATGGGATTCCAGGATTTGCTTTCAGAGTTTTGATTTTAAACTTTTACTAGAGGTATGTTTTAGCAGCTGTTGAACTCAACAGCAAAATTCTCACAAGTTTCCTGATATAGGAATGGGCACCACCTCAAGTCGTTTTATCATTACACATTGGTTTGAAGGTCTGAGCTCAATTGTGATGCACAGGTTAAAAAATCAGTGACTTATGACTTACTCATAAAAATTGCAACTTTGGAATTTGTCAGTTTTATTTGTCCAGGCACCTTGATATATGAAGATTAGAATATTCTGATTAGGTGTGATATGGATTTCCAGAAAAATACTTTTCATATGTTTAGCAACCATTTAGATTAGAGGACAGATTACTTTTTTTTCCAGAATGTCATTGTAAAATTCAATATAATATAAATTGTTTAATTACATACAGAATAGATTTGAGATGATGCAAACGTGGAATTACAGGTTAACAGTCTGGTACTTTAATGCCATAAAAGTATGTACTCTAGAATGTACTAGTATGTACTAGGAATAAAGAATGGACAAGAGTTCTTACTGAAGAACTGTTAAAATGTATTTAAAAATATTCCTCCAAAGTAGAATTTTAAGCATTATTGCAGACTTTTGAAACTAATATTATTTATCTTCATCCTTTACACATTAAAAAAAATAATTCTTTGACATTTTTGTTACTACTGAAATGTTGAATTTTAGTCTTCTTATGCAAAATATCAGTTTTCTAAATTTCAATACTGACAAAGTCAATCTTACTAATCAAAAATAGTTTAGCAGTAAATTCCTGTAACTTCTGAACTATTTCAAATATTTTTAAGCATACAGTATTTGTGTGTTGCTCATTTTGGTGATTAAATTATGACATTTTGATGTTTTGTTTGTTTTCAAAACTTAATGTATATGGTTTTATTTGACTACATATGCTAACCAAATATCGTATCCCAATTCATCAATATCACACTGCTGCAGTAACATGGCATTGTAAGTTAAAGGCTGTCTTAGGTTATTGATAAGATTTTGAATGGGATGTGGCTTTATTAAAACCAGTATACTCACTGTCTTCTGCATTGAGCTGATCTTAGATGTATTTACCATAACCAGGATTCTAATATTAGAAGTAGTATTTTACAAATACAAAGAAGTACAAATCTGTACAGCTGAGAGCACATTTGTTAGGCTGGACAATCTCCCTGATGCAGCACACTTGTATTCTGTTATAGATCCTTATAAAGGTGTTTTCAGAGTTGCACGGCTCTATGTACTGTAGGTGGTTGAAGACTTTTTTTTTAACTGACACTAAATAAGCATCTGTATGAGAGAAAATAAAAACAGTTTAGTGCTGTCAGGTTTTTTATTATCCCATTCAGAAGACATGAAATTACTAGACAGAACTGTAAAGCAGGCTGAAGCAGATATTACTACCAGCCTTTAGAACAGTACCTGAGAAAGGGTATGGTGCTATTAAAGTGGTGCTAGCTTTCCTGAATGCCAAAGGCCAGCTGAGGACCTTCTCAAAATGTCATACAAAACTTCTTATTCAAACCAGTGAATTTTATGGAACAGTAACTCCTCTAAAGCATAAACAAAATTATGTGAACTATGATATAGCCTGTTAAGGGACAGTAATATCAGTATTTTTTAGTGGCGCCTGGGATTTAATTTTGCCTAATTCTAATGAATAATGAAGACAACAGGAATCTGTGGCTGTAATTTCAACTCCCATATGACCATACATTATTTTTCCTTAATTACACTTTCATGGTATCTGACGTAAACAACTTTTCACTTTTGTGATCATGGTTCAAATATCATCTAGTAGAGAACTGGGTAGAAAAGCAGCTTTCTTCAAACAGGTGATAATCTGAAGCTTTATGGTAAGTGAGCATAGAACTTAATTTCAGCCCAATTTTGATGTCACTATACAGCGGTCTTCTTGTCCAGAATTTGCTACCTTTATACTGAGTACTACTGGATAGATCAATATCTTTACTATTTGTCTGCATGACAGGCTTTGGTCATCGTGAGAAAGTTGATCTAGCCACCTGACCTAAGCCATGTTCAGACTCTAAGAATTTTCAAGGAAATCCCCATGATTACCAGATGTCCAGAAGCAAGAACAGTGTTGGGAATTCTGAGCTAACTTATGCATCTCTTACTACATAGACTTTATTCAACAGAGTATTTGTCTGGTGGTTTTCAGAAAGCTGCAGGCTCTTCCTTACAATCTCTCTGGAAAAGAGGTAGATGCAGTTTAGCACTGGGCTTGCCCTAGGCTAATAAGTCCTGTGGAGAGGCAGAAGATGACATCTCAGGCCTGGGACTGCTTGTCTGGGTTTGTTAACATGCAAACTGCATTCACACAGCTTCCTGTTTGCTTTACGCCCTGACCCGTACTCTCAAAAAGAGCCTAACTGTGCTAAATTCTCAATGCTACTAATGCCAGTGGAGTGGAACTGCACTTATGTGTTGGTGTGAAACTTCCCTGGGGTTAACACATACTTAGTCTGTGACTTCATGGGCAAGTTTTTTAAGCCTATTGGCATAAACTGTTTTGACAGTGCACACAAATAATCTGAAAGAAGCTAGGCAAAAGAAAAGGACAGCTGAAGAAAAAGCAGGTGGTGTTTCAGTCTGATCTTGCTAGTAGCCAGTGGGATGCCCAAAAACCTGCCAAAGGCTGAGAGAGCTACCAAAGGAAAAAGCATATTCCCGGGAGGTGTCCCAGTGCTGTTCTGAAGTTAAGCTGTGTCAAAAAGAGACCCCATAAAAAAATCAAGCAAGTAGTGTTTATCAAGGCAAAGGCACAGAATGAGGACAGATTTTCATTCAAGAAACTACTGCCAAATGGCCTTGAGCTGTGTGGAAGAGATAGATATGTCTCATAGAAACTTCAGAGGTAACCCATGCCCATGGTCTTTGCCACTATTGCAGTACTCCAGTAAATGGAGAGTGAGAATCCTGCTTATTCATCCTGCATGTCACAGTATCTGAGATTCAGTATTCGCTGTCACATTAATGCTTGTTATTTAATAGCTGGCATCTGGTTAGAAGTTTCCCGTAGACGTACTGCATTTTCCAGCAGATTCTGATGAAGTGGAATTCAGATCCACTGCATTGCTTTCAGGCCTTTCTTGTTCTCTGGTTCCCAGAGAGCTCCCTATAATTGTTCCCAAGGTTAAAGGTAAGTTGCTACAAATGTTTTTTGCATTTAATTTGCACTTATTGCTACATATGTGATATTCCATTTTCTCCAGTGCTGTCCCATGTAGCTTGATTTTCACTAATGCTACAATCCCTTGCATGATGATTCTTTGCTTTAAGGAACTGTTACTTTAAGACAAAAACAATATACCCAAGGCATATAAATTCAGAAAAGTGGCAGTAACTGCCATTGCTGCTGACTTTTTCAGAGTATAAAAGTATGGCTTGCTCATGGCACTGAGCTATTTAGATTTTTATATAACAAAAATTAAACAAAGCATAGTGGTTCTTTTAGGAGTTTCATGTTATAATGCCTGGGAAATATACAGCGCTCTGCTTCTGTTAATGGTAGTTTGGTGGATTATATTGATCTCTGCCATTGAGACTGTATTCATATTCTCAAGAAGTATTGTAAGGATCCTCTAATCAGGTAGCTGATGAAGCTTTTTGAACAAAGGAATGTTCTTTTCCTTTTGCCTATACCTGTATAAGTACATATTCTTAACAGTATTTTGCCCTAATTGCATCAAGACAGGTTTCAGTTGCAGTTTTTCTTGATCTGAAAACCAGTGTTGCTGTTTGATTTCTTGCATCTTCTCCAATATTCTCCTTTTCTGTTATTATTAGTTGTTTATTGCTTTTCTTTACTAATGATTGTCTCCAGACTAATTTTCATGCTCATGATTTCTGATAGTAAGATATTTATCAGATCTTCAGCCCTGTAATTCTATAAAATGACTTCGTTCTCATAACAATATGCTAATTCATGGTCAAGAAATTGTACCCTGCAACACATTTCATAGCTCCCCGTAAGCATTTTCTATTGATTCAATCAACTTATTTTTTATCACCTAGCAACCTCAAAATCCAGAAAACAGAAGTGAATCTCTGCAAAAGATACAAATTCTCAGCTCATTGTCATAGGCATTTTATAGTGTCCTCAGCTGAAATTAGAAAGTTATGTTTTGACTTTGAATAATATACTTATCAGGGAAGATTTTATTCCGCTGGGGTTATGGTGCAGCAAATGAATTTGTTTGCAGTTCAGCAGTCAGCTGAGATACTAATTGAAAGTTCAGAACATCTGTGTTTCTCATCAGATCTAGCTGTTAGCACACTTGGATTCATAAAGAACAACCTGAAAAAAAACACGATGTATTTATTCTTAATTGGGCTGCATGTTGAAGGAAAACTTGAATTCATAATGCTTGTATTTGGAATTCACATAGTGTATAGAATCATAAAATAGGGTCAGAAAGGACCTTAAGATCATCAAGTTCCAACCCCTTGCCTTGGGGAGGGACACCTGACACTGAACCATATCACCTAAGGCTCTTTCCAACCCGGCCTTGAGCACCACCAGGGATGGAGCATTCACAACTTCCCTGGGCAACCCATTCCAGCACCTCACCACCCTTACAGTAAAGAATTTCTTCATCATATCCAATCTAAACTTACCCTCTTTAAGCTTTAACCTGTTACCCCTTCTCCTATCACTACAGTTCCTAATGAAGAGTCCCTCCCCAGTATCCCTATAGGCCCCCTTCAGATACTGGAAGGCTGCTAT
>JAOEHY010050247.1:0-44695 GCA_025447955.1 Psilopsiagon aurifrons
CTGTCCATGTCAGTGACAAAGATGTTGAACAAGACCGGTCCCAACACCGATCCCTGAGGGACACCACTCATTACTGGTCTCCAGCTCGACATTGAGCCATTGAGCACAACTCTTTGTGTGCAGCCATCCAGCCAGTTCTTTACCCACCGAGTGGTCCACCTATCAAATTGATGTCTCTCCAATTTAGAGGCAAGGATGCCTTGTGGGACAGTTTCAAACACTTTGCACAAGTCCTTGTATTTCCTCGCAGCTAGTTCCATGGTAGTAAATCTTTACTTCATTCACTCAGAGCATGGTTCACAGCGAAAGCCATGAGCATGGCCAAATCGTGTTACTCGTAAAATTCTGAATTTGTTTAAATATTTCTTTCTGTTCTTTCTTATTTATTGCCTGTAAGAGTACATAACAACAAAATTTCAGCTTTACACAGTGATTGGGATATCTAAACACCCCAATCAAGCAAAACCCAATTTTTCATTTTGTGCTAAGAGCTGAAAAGGCGTATAATAAATTTACATGTACTAATCATCTTATTTATACTTTACAGATATATTAAAGGCTAATTAAAATCTGATGTTAGCTTAGCGACTTAAATTATTAACACTTCTGTTTAGATGCATAATTTATATATAAATGGGGAAAGTAATCTAGTAATGCAGCTTAAATTTTAACTGCAGTGTGTGTGTATGCTTTGTTGCTATCCATTTTAAAAAGGAGCTTCAGTAACTATGATTAATCCGTGTCCCTGCATTAAAGCTTTTTTCCAATCTCATGTTTTTGCAAGCTGTTAATAAATGATATGAATCACGCAAAGCACAATACAACCTCCGTATCCCTGAGAGACATGATTTATAAACTCAACAACTGTAAGGATAAGAGTGAAGGGAGAGAATATTAAATGTATGAGGAGCATGCCAAAACAGAGCTGAAGGCGTAACGTCTGCAACATATAAACCAAGATAGTCTTTTGGTGGATAAATCCCGTTGTAAGAACCCCAAATGCTGGATGTTCCAACCATCTTTGCTGCAATATTGTACGTAAGTAGGTGCTGGCAGCATGATTGAAGTGGTGTCTGACCAAGCTGTGGCTGTGGTAGTAGAAAAGGAAGGCTTCAATTAAAAAACTCAAATTGTATCACTGGTGGAAAAGCACAAGGAAAGCACTGATAGCAGCAGGTGGTGCTTGAAGCATGTGTCAATCTGCAACTGAATTCCTGAAAGTTTCAAACAGTTTCAGGATTCTCAACAGCTGAGACCTGAATCATAAGATATGTATTGGCAATTTCACTGCTACATATCAGACCTCTGTAGGTAGCTGAAGCATCTGAAATAACAAGTTAGCATCCCCTGTATGTACACCTATGGCTGGACCCTCCAAGAGTATGAACTGTCATTAACATAAATAGAGATGATTTTAGGGTTAATGAAAAGCTTCATTTGGGAGGAATATGGAATCATGTAAGGGTTGAATTGATGTTACTCAGATTTGCAGCAGCTCTTGAAGGCAAGAGCAGAGGTGCACTGGCCCAGGGTTTTTTGCTTAAGCAGGCAGAATTTAGCCAGCAGCTGAATTCAGAGCTACACCTGATGCCACACTGAGGTTTGCAGAAAGTATGGCAAGTTCCTGTGCAGGTTTAGGAGAAAGAAAAAGAGCTTATAGGAACACTTGTTATGAAAAGAAGCAAGGTCTGAGAGGGAAGTGAATGGTGATATATTAACCTAATGTGACAGGGAATGGAGCCTGCTTGCAGACCTGCAGGAGGATGATGGTTAAACTGTGTAGATTTTAAAAGATGCACCAGAAGAAAACATAGTGTGAAACTCAGTTTTGAGAAGCAATATAGTTGACTTACCAGCTGACACAGTGCTTCCCATTTGATGGGTACAGAAACATCAGAGTACAGGAAGAGAACAGGAAAATCTCAAGATGGAAGGAAACAACAGGCTTTATATGCTACATTTTAGCATTTGTATAAACCCCGAATATCTCAGTTTAACATGATTTCCTAAGAGTCAGTAATGAGTTGAACTAACTATTGAAAATAATACACTATGGAGCTTGAAATGAGGTGGATTTTCATTAGACAATGCCAAGCCTGATGTAGAGATGAGAGTGTGGTTAAATATTCCCTAGTGCCAGTGTTTCGAGTTGAAAATCAGATTATACCCATGGAGCTATAACCTGAAGGAAACACTCTTGTTTCTGTGATGAAGAGGCAAGGGAGATTATTCCTTTAGATATAGGCTTGCTATTAGAAGAGGAGCTAAAGATGGTAATTTTTTAATCCCCTTTTTAAAAAGCCTCAGAGGGATCAGGTCTCTTTTTTTGTTTTGTGGTTTGGTTTTGTTACATCAAAGAGATTATCTGAAGCAACACAGGCAAACTTTGAACAGATTCTCTGCAATACTATAAAGTTTGGGTATTCAGAAACTGCCAGATTCTGGAAATTGAACTTAGAAAAGAGGCGATTTGTAGGATTGGTTGTTAACTGGTCTTCTTCAGGGGCTGGTTGTTCTGACTTGTAGGCTGAAAAGCAGCAGAGCCGTGCTATGATGATATCTAGAAAACCACACATGGAGGTTTAAAATCTTTAATAATTTTCAGCTTTGTCAGTAAGGGTCTCCAAATCCTGCTCAGGAACAATTCTGATTCCAAGCTAAGACAAACTTGTTATAAAAAGATTTTGTTCTCTTATGAATCACATATGATATTGAAAATAACCATTTTTAAAAGTAGACTCTTCAATAAATATCTTTACAAATATAAGGTGTTAGTTTTCCCATTGATAATCTGCATATTTTAATGTTCATTGAGCTTACACTCTAATATTTTCCTCTCATACTTGAATTATTTGTTGCAACAAATACAGATATTTGACTCATTCTTTAATCTTATTTTTGGGTATTTAAAGGACTGAATCTCCAAAAATACTTGTTACCCAGACCTTCTGTTGCCTTTTTATTTTTGTCTTCAAGATGTGCTGCCTGGACTTTGGATAGCAGCAAAATCATTCACTGACAGATACAGCGTTTGCAGATGCACTGTAGGAAACTTAATATCCTTTGTCTGTAGTCTTTTAGGTATATACACCATAGTCTTCACTTTGTAGTAGACATGGATACCAATTCCATTAGTTGTTAATTGGAAGGAGAAAGGAGAGATCTCATTACAGTGTTTTGCAGGGTGCTTGGGGATGAATTTTCAACCAAAGTCAGCCAAGTTTCCATCTTGCACCAGTTCAGGGTTTTCTCTTCCTTATTTTGCATTAATTATAGTGGAAACTACCTGCTCCTTCATTGCAATTATTTAGTAGTTACAATAAAAGATGAGAGGAAGGCATTAGCTGTTTCATTCTGTGGAATAAGGGAACAAATTCTCTCTCTCAGGAGGATACCAGCCAAGCACACTGTATGTTGTGGTTTAGCTAAGCAAGCTGCCCATACCAGTCCACCTCACTGAATCAGAAAATACATTTCAGGCAAATAAAATGTCACTCTAGTTTCCTGCAGTCTTGAGAGCTAAGATTTTATTTGGCTGTAAATTTACTGAAGAAAGATTCTTTTAATATTTTATGGCTCTAGTGGATTAAACCTTGTATAAATCAACAAATTAGCAGTCTCACTGTATTTACATTCAGAAGAGGGCTAGAGAAGGTGAAGGCAAGATAACTTCTTCCTGGCAGGCTGACCAATCTGAAAAGCTAAATTGAATGACTTTGACATGCTTAGAGTAATGCAGAAGTGAGGTGAGGATGATAAATAATACACACTGACTGCAGTTAAGGCAGATGCAAAGTGGGAGGATTTTTATTCTTCTTTGAAGTTCTATTCCTATCTCCCCTACCCCCTTTTGGTATGTATCAAAGACTTCTCAGTTTTGGAGGTCTCTTTATGAAATACATGGAATGGTGACCTTCACATGACTCTTTCTGCCCTGATACATATATTCATAGTCAAATGGATATGCTTGTGATAGCTGGCCAAAAGAGAAGAATCCAGTACCTTTAAAATAGGGTGGTTGGAACTGGATGATCTGAAGGTCTTTTCCAACCCTAACTATGCCATGATTTTATGATTCTATAAAATATTGGGAGGTGCCATGAATTCTCATAATTCCACAAGTTTTCTTTTGTTTACATAAATAATTGAAACCAGAAAAGAAGTGCAGATAGATGAAAGCAGGTGTGGAGTGGGCTTTGGAGACTGATTCGAAACAGAAGGAAATGGTCCTTGGCATCTTGCGAGTGCGTTAGATGGTTTTATTTTACTTTCCACCCACCAGTTTGGTTTCCTTCCTGCTAAGCAGCAAAGTAGTGTTATGGCAGAGGGTTAGTTCTGTGTCCAGACAGAATGGAGCAAAGAGCCTCCAGTGAAACACTGCAGCCATAATCCACCCTTCTGTTACAAATAGTATGAACCTGTGCATCTGAATCTGGTGCCAACTCCTTTTTGTGAAATCCCAAATTAGAACAGCGCCTTTGGGAGAGAAAACCTGAGAAAGAGGTGTGCTTGCAACACATGAAAACATTTTAAATCCTTTCAAAAATTCAAGCCTTAAGGCAACTGGTTTTCTGAAAACCTTGTATCCTACAAGAGTATCCTACAGTTGGTAGTTAAGAAAATTAATGCAAAAACACCATCTGCTTAACTTCAGATGTATGAATATTATTTGGTCTATAGAGAGTACAGACTGTACAGGAAATTATTGATCCCCCATCTGCTTCAAAATGATCTTTTAAGAATTTCTCTCACTGAATCAAGGGCTGCATTAGTAACATAATGTTATATGGAGCACAACATCCCAGTTGCTCTTAGAGGTGCAGTAAGTAGAAATGAAGTTCTATAATCCTTCAGCCACCATAACACAGAAAAATGCTCTTGGCTTTTCTGCATGTGTATTTCCTGTGCAGCCAAGAAAATGTGGTATAAATCTCAATTAAGTGTCATTTTCTGCAAACATCATGTTGTGTGTTGTTAGCAATTCCTGGGTAGACCACACCTTAAGGAGAGGTAGCTTCCTGCACATCTCCTGTCTCCTAATTGATAATTAGATAATATCCAGATGGTGGACCATGAGCAAGTCTATTTTCTGTTACTGTATTTCATGCAGTTCTTGTCCTTGTGTGCATTGGGGCCAAGATTTGTATTCTGAACCTTCAGCCCTAAAACAGATACTCCAACTCCAACTTGTGCCAGTGGAATTGAGCACCAGCTGAGGGAGGTGCCTCCCTGAGCACCATAGGCCCCTTTCAGAATCCAGCCCTTGTTTATATTTATATTCCACCATATTTATAGACATTTTTGCTGACTTTCTCTTGGGTAGCCATCAAATGTCTAGGATTGTGCTCTGAAAAGGAGAAAATATGTCCTTTGTTCTTCATTAGAACAGATTGCATATGATTAGGCATATTAAAGAATAGTCAGGGTAAAATAAGCAGAAAATAATTTACAGAAGTATTCACCCCACCACCATTGTGTGTGTGTGTGCTCATAAGTAGGCACTTAATATGTGTAATTTACAGGAATGCTATTTTATTGTTATACCAAAAAAAAAAATACATGCGTTTAAAAATGCTTTGTATTTCTATTATTTTACTTCTCCTGGAACAAGAAGATCTCTGTGCAGAAACAAAAATATCAGATTTGCACCAAAACCTCAGGTAAAGTCTTATTTTGAATTTCTGAGATTTTATGCAGTGATTATTGGCGCAGTGTAACAATGGCACCAGCACGAACCCAGAACTCTGGCTTTCCAGACTTTTGGGCCAGCATCCATTTGTTAGTACTCAAAATTTCTTAGGGATAACATGCAGCCTTATGAGGGAATATTAAATTAAAAATACCCAAAAGGTGTTATGTCTCTGTGAACCAGGTTTTCAGCAAGGGCAGTCAGTAACCTGAGAACCTTAACTCAGGAAATAGTGACGCAGAGTATCAGTCATTCTCTGTAAAATTCACAGCTCATTTTACAGATCAAGTTGGCTACACTCTACTGAGTTCCATTTTATAAATTAAAGATTAATATATTAGTATTGGCAATGATATATTTGTTCATCAGAAAGCCAGTTGTTACACAGCCCCACAGCTTCAAAAATCAATTATCATTGTGACTTGCCATCATCTCTAAAGCTTTCTTTTCTCGTATTTAGGACTACGCTTAATGCATAATATTCATGTCTCTAGCATACATATAGTAACTATTAATCACTTTTACACTTTTATGACTAACTTATAAAAGATCTAGATATTGTTCTGTCTTTCAAAATTCATGGTATGCTGATCCCAGATGACACACTGGGACTTCGTTCTTGCAGTCACTCTAGGGTTGAGCCAGGTTTTCTGAAAGCAGATTACATCTTCACTTCTTTCTGTGTCTTTGGATCTACCCAGACTGGTTCAAGATCATTCCAAACACTCCAACTGTTGTAGTTGTGTCGCAGACACCCATGCCCATGAAGACCATGTGACCCACCCGTATCCATTCTTCCTCTGTAGGCAGCAGTGGTGCTGATTTTGGCCATTCCTTGTGTTGCTGAATGTTACTCAGACCTTGAGATAGTGGAAAATTAAGATCTACAGCTACACTTACAGCAAAGGGAGTTGAAGGAGCCTGAATGAACTGATTTTACCTCCCAGGTATCTCTATGTTGTTTGCTGTGTAACTGAGGCATTTGTTTCTCCATTAATGAAACACTAATCAGGACTTGAAGCCGTCCATTTGAGCAGGAACAAATAGTAAATAAAAGACCCAAAGTACTGCACCATATGAAAGTGTTCAAAGGGAGTAAGGTTGACAGTTCCACTTCATCAGAAACTGTGAGAAACTAAATGTTGTGAAATGCTTATAAGCCTAGGGACTGGGGTGCTCAAAGACAATTAGCAATTAAACATTTCATTAATGAAATAATGATTAATTATAATTACTAATTAAAATTCAGGATTATGGTGTTGGTTTTAAGCATTAACAGGAGTAATGACATTACCATTTTGAATAAAAGTCCACTATAGGAAATTATAATACAACTTAAAAAAATAGGTAGAGGCAATGGCAAGATTAGAAGTTATTGTTAAGCCCAGAGGCATAGAATTTTCCCAGCTGGTGAACTTCAGTTAAGTAAGTTTAATGCACTGTAATTTAATTAGTAATCATAGTTTTTCTTCACAGTGGGAATTGATACCAGGTTTATATTTTACAAGAACAAAAAGACAGACTTTGAATACCTGCTCTGTGATGGGTGATGACATTGTGCTACAGGCTACAAATAAAACAATATTTCGCAGTCTTCTGCATGACATTTGGGTTTAGATATATTAGAGTATAACTTAAATACTATTTAATTAATGATAACTGGATTAGAAATTAAGTAGCCCCTGTAGATTTTGTAATACAAATCTAATACAGCCTTTGTGAGGAGCATACTCAATACAATTTTGCATATATATTAAATATAGCTTCTTTGAATATTTCATCCAGGGGCATATTAGTAAATGTCAAATTCCCACAAAGAAGATGGAATTTAGCCTACATTAACAAAGCTGTTTAGGATTCATTAATTGTAGACAGATTTCTTAAACTATTTGCTAGCACTCACCTTTTCATGCATAATGCAATATGTTGGCTTAAATACAATTCCTCATTTCCATACTGTTGGCTGTGTTGCCCTTCTTGCTATTCATTATTTGACTTGTCTTAACCTGGCTGACTTCTTGGTCCTCTTTGTAATTTGCCATCTTGTGAAGCTCTCAAATGTCAAGGTTGATTAGATGTCATGTCTCAGGGGCTGTAGCTGAGCAGTGGATGGAATTTCACTTTTTTCTGAATTTCCTGGGACAATAAAGAAGGATTTATTGAAACAATTCTAATGAGAGACATGATTCATGTTTTCCTAGATGGCGAACGATTGTTATATTGACATCACTGATGTCATGTTTCGGTTCAAAGAAAATTCGCCTTGAAGGACAAAAGACTTTTTATTGTTATCTATATTTATAATTTGCTCTTTGTGTTCCAAAGAGATCCTGCATCCAAGACAGTGAACAAATTGGCATAGAACATGCCTGAGGATGTACAAGTAGATACACAAATGGCTCTGTGGGGTGTGTGTGAATCCAATACAGTGAAACCATCCATGTGGTCGCAGCTCAGGAATATTAAAACCTGATCATTCAAGTAGCCATTAGTTCTCCTAGGCAGTTTTGGGCATACTCAGGCAGCAGACAGACAAATGAATGAGCTGTTCTCTAAATGAAGTTTGATATGCTGTTGCTGTGGGACACGCCATGTTGGTAGTTGCTACCCTAAATGAAGGGTGATGTGAAAGCCTCAGGTACAATCTGGAAGATTGTTTTTTCAGGAATGACGCTTCTCTTGTTTGTAAAGTAATCAAATCTTCCTGAGAGCAATGGTCTTTCAATCACAGCCGTGTATGTTTGTGTTGGAGTGTTAGAGATCCTGTCCCAAGAGATGACAACCAATCAAACCTCGGTTTCATTATTACTCTTTTTTTTCCTTTTTTAAATGTTTTCTTCTGTGTTTTTATTCTAGGTAAAATTCAAATCAACAAACTGACAGTTGTGATTTCAGCAGTTTCTTACTTAGCACATTGCCAGCACGTTTTCCTCATGATGATGCTGCAAATACTGTCCCCATCCTGTTCTGTTGTTTAAAGAGACCCAGAAACTAAGCATATCTGTTACCGTAATAAAATATCCCCCATATTGTTAAGACAGCATGGATAGGCAGCAAAGGAAACTTGGTTTTGCAAACAAGGCTCATAGGTTTTGTAATTAGACTACAGCAAAGATGAAACTTGACAGTCTTGCTCTTATATTGCTCTCTGGCGGTGCAAGTGCTTGTGTAGCTTTCAGAAAAGAGCTGAAAATCAACCAATACCTGGAATACTAATCTGTTACCTGTACCCTTCTGCATGAGAAAAAGGTGACTTCTGTCAGACTCAGAAATGCATTAGGTTTGTATCTCTCCTTTACTTAGTGGCTATGGACAGAGGTCACCACAGAGTGCCCCATACCTTGGTAGTTTCTCCTCACATTATCATTTTTTCATGGAAAAAGTTGCACAAAGGCATAGTGATATCTGTGACATTAAATATCAGCTCATTCATATTCCTTTCCTGTCCCAACAGTTCTGGTCAGGCTGCAGATGCTGGGGATAAACTTTCAGGTAGAAGGAGACCTTTGCCTGAGAAAAATATCAAGTGATGATGACATCCCATCATCCTTAGTGAGCTGAAATAGTCCATTAACAATGTCAGTTGGGTGGTGCATGAACATGTTTGGCAGGGTAAATAAATACAAATGGATCTTATTAATCCATAGCATGGAAAACTTATAATATGTGCTAATTGCAAAAACTCCTAATTAGATATGATCTTCAAAGCATGTTGAACAGGGTAGTGTTTGATTGTGTTGTTGACCTTTTCAGTGTTCTTCCAGGAGAAACCCTTAGAAAGGATGTGGTGTAAAATTCATCAGAGAGCAATTAATTTGTGCAATTAGAGGAATATGATCTGAATTAATGCCTATGTACATATCAGAACATAAATGGACTTTAATACGGCTGCACAGGCTTCAATTTGTAATGAGAATTAATTATATGGACAATGAAGAGAATGCATGAATAGGACTTTCCTCATGCGAGACAAGCTGAGTGATAGTCCAAGTGTAAACAGAGAACCAACACACATTGACTATTTGAAACATTTTATCTGATATGAAAAGATAAAGCAATCTATTTTCTTAAGCCCAAGGTCTTGTCAGAAAACATAAACCTTTAATATTTGTTTAAAAAATAGGATGTTTCTGACGCATGTTACAATTTCCAGAGATTAAGATATCCTGTTCTTCTTTGATCTGTATGAATTGAGTCCACTACAGTCACCAAAAACACAGGGTAGGAGTGAGTTAGCTAAGCTTTCTTGCTGCTGGTCTTATGCCTTTGTCTCACAATATCATTAACCAGACAGCAAAGAGCACACCACAGCTAGAACACTGCATCATCCATGTGACTCAGTTCACTTTAGAGACTCAAATCCAATTTATAGGCACCATCTCTCATTGCACTGTTGCCTTCTGTATAAATTTTGCTTTTCAATTAAAGGACAGGAAGAAGGATATGAGATAAAAATTGCATAAAGCTATAAATAAGGAGCGGAGGCTTTCATGAATCTGTTTTTCTTTTGCATTGCTCTCTGGGAAAATGTCTCTATTAGTGCTAACTGGATGTATACAGATACAGATTGCATGTTTTTTCTGACCCACATAGTGCAGGAGCAGAATTTAAAAATCATATATTAGTTTTAATTCAAACTTGATGCTTGTAGATTTTTTTAAAAAATTAAGTTGTTTGATATTCCTTTCATAGTATATATTTTTAGATAATATGTTCAGTGCACTGCTGCACTTATTTTTAATTTTACTTCCTTAACTGTCGGTTTCTGTAAAGTGTGACGATTCCCCAACATTGGGTATAAATCTTTGATATGAGCCTAATGCAATTTCCAACTCATCAGCTGAAATGAGTGCACATTGGACTTCCTTTCTGCAGGCATCTGACACTCTTGTTTATCAGATCTTGTTCTGTAAATTACTGAAGCATGACTCCAGTAAATAAGCCTACCTTAAAATCTGTGCTAGTCAAAATATTTCTCACAGTTTTATGTGAAGGCATACATTGTTTGCATGCAGCTGTCTCTTTCTGACCTAATTTTATTGCTGTACTTCAAGCTTTAAAGACCATCTCATGTGAAACTTTGCCAATGCTTTAATGGGCTTAAATTGCTAAGTATTCTTATTTATTTCTCTGTATTTACTTATAGGCACTGTAGTGACAAGCAAATGTATGATCAGTGCTACAGAAAGCAGTATATTCAGGCTAAACATATTGCATATGCGTATATGCATACCGAGTGCAAGGAAAATGAAAGCCAGGCATAGCTCATAGTTGTCATCTTCTCCAGGGATCTGCCAGACCCACATACTTGCTTCCAGTTCTCACTGTAAACTAAGAGCATAGAAATAGAAAGTTGACTTTCTCGATGCATGTTTAAGAGTTCCAGTGCCCAGCCCTAAGCCCACAAAATCCCACAGATCTGATGGGGTAGGTAGGGACTGATGAAATTCCAGGGTGATTCTAGCACAGGTGGGGAGCATCAGCCTTGGATGCACCCACAGCTGGAGTGAATCGGGGGAAAAGCTGCTTTGCTGCCTCATAACAACAGTCCTGCCTACCTTAGGGTCATGTTTTCACCTAGCTGGGTAATCAAGTCTGTGCTGGAGGCAGGTGACCCCAGCAGGATTACAGCTGGGTCCAGTGCCAGCTATTTAAATCTTGTTCCAGCCACCTTAGCTTTTGTTGCTGCTCTCTTGCTGTTTTGGGGTCGTTTTACTTGGCCATGGCTGGGTAAGTACTTTCCCCTTTTCTCTCAGCAGCTCAAGGTCAAACCTGAAAAATCTCTGCTCCAAGTATGGGTGGTCCCTGTGGCTCTTGCTTAGAGCCTTGCATCCAGAGTTGAGTTGGTTTTTGAAGTGGAGAAGGAGTCCCTCAGGGAAGGATGATGTGCTGGCCTGTAAGCCTCATGGGTGAAGGCTATTCCACCCAAAGGATGTTATTTAATATATGACTATGGAAATAAAATGTCTAGTGGATCTGTTAGGCAGAAAATGTGGTCAAAACTATAGCTAGTACAAAATCTGGTTCTATCTGCTGAGTAGAAGATTTAAAGCTTTATTGTGAGTTGGCCAGCATGCTTGTATGGAAAGTGGATGTGTGACTTGCTGTATGGTGAGACTTCCTTGAACAGATTTTAACTGTAACTCCCCATGCCAGAGTTGAAGGTTTCTCTGCTTCTTTCTGTTCTTTCTTGTGCATTTATATCTGTATCCCTTTCCTTCTCACCCTTAAATAACTTTCAATATTTTCATTGCATGTCTAACTTAATAAGAAACTTTGGATGTGCCTGGAGCTGTATCCAAAGCTGTGCTCAGATGTTGAGGTCACTGCCTGAAAAATTGGCTTCCCAGGTAATAACCTAGAGCTTAGTGTATGAAGTGTAGTGTGTTGTAGATGTTCTCTCTGTGCAATTTCTTTGTTGTTAAAAATGACCTATAAAGATAACAAGTTTAGAATTTGGCACTTTACCTTTGCAGGTATTTTTTAATAGCTTTGAAAAGTTATAAAGGTTTCTTTATTATAAGGGTCTCTGGATTGCTTATTTAAATTATGAGTGAGGTGGATGTTATCCTTCAAAGGATAAGCTTTCTGCTTGCTGTGTTCTCAGACAAAGTATTTTCCAACAACGTGGTCGTCAGTGTTTGCCCATTTGTGCACTATAATGAGATGTATGCCACTACAAAACTGCATTAAAAGACTTTATAATGCAGTCAGGAGCCACAGCTAACAGGCATTCTATAAATGTAAGTGCCATAGCTCAAACTGATAAAGAGCTAAATCCTTAACAAGCTCTAAGTTTCAGCATAGAAATAGACAGTAGACTTTCTCCATGCATGCTTTAAGTACCTCATTAGTTCTCAATATGTCTACATGAGCTGAAAGTAATTGATCTCATTACTATGTATATAAATGTGGCAAATTTCTGAAGTTTTATAACTTGGCTCTGTTCAATTAACGAGTATGTTGAAATATATATCTCTTCAATTAATTGCAGGAGTAAGAGTGTGAAAAGGAATGTATGCATATGTTAGGGTCTAGAGGAGAGCGATGCTAAGTCTCATCCAAATCTCAGTGATGGCATCTTGGGGATTTGGGGAAATCTGCTGTCCAGGGAAAGAAAGCAGAACACAGTAAGGGCTGTTTGCTGCTGAGGTGAAAGAGCAGTAGTGCCCTGCTCTGTCAGGTAAAGAGGTAAACTTGTGACAGTTTCAAAGATGCTGAAGGCTGTTCTCTATATTATTCATAGCATTAATCACACTTGGTTTCTCTTCTGAAAATTGTCTGAAAGATAAGTTTTGAGGACTGGGAGAGGCTCACAGAGCCTGTAGCACTCTACAGCACTTAGCCCAGCAGTGCAGTCTTAGCTTAAACTTGCTTCTTTCAGTGGGTATTTATAATGCTCCTGTGGCCCAGGGGCAAGAGTGCTGCTGGGTTGAGATCTTTGGTGCACATGGGGTATGTGTAATGAATAGGCCTTGTGTACACCCTCTGCTCAGAGGAGAATTTCCTTTATTGTAATTCAGTGCTGTAGAACAGTAGATTTGCAGTATAAACCCTTCACCTGGATTTCACAAGATTCTTGGGCACATGATGATTCCCCTCTAAATGACTCCAAAAAGGCCACAAGATTCTTGGTGCTCTGTTAAACAATTGCAGTAAATTCCTTTCCATCCTCTGCATCTTTGCAGTGCAGCAGTTTCTGCAGCCCAGGGACTTAAATATTTCCTGTCCTTTACAAAATAGTCCAGCAAGAGGTGCAAGCTGGCCTGAGGTGTGCAATAAGATATAGCAGAGGCGTGGGGATCTTGTTCTTATGTCCTCTTAGCCCTGAGCAGAGCTGCTGTGACAGTAATTCCTGTGGAAGTCAAACCGGTAACAGGACTCTGGGCTGTCAGTGCACATCTGGAAAGACCTACATGTCTAGGAGAAGGTCTGGTGCCACAGAAAAAGATATGGGTAGAACAAAGAAACATGGTTTAAAGGAAAAATGTATGATGATGTAATTTTGGGATGCTGGAGCAAATATGAAGAGGCTGGAAAGACCACAGCAGAGCCCGTTTGATACAGCTTTGTAGAAGATCTGTAAGTAAAATGTAGCTTTGACCAAGTAAGGAAATTGTCCTTGAGGCTTTGTTATGCAATGCTTGTTGCTGAAAAGTAAGTTGTAAAGATGGAATAACCAGCATGGTGGTTTTATTTTTACCTTCAGCTTGCCTTTGGTTTTACTTCCCTGAGCTTACCTGGACATCACATTTTACTGGCTAAGGCTGTCCTTAGGCAAAGCTATCCTTGTCTTGGCATGCTTAGAATTATGAGATGTAGTTTTGTGGTTGTTTGCTTCTTCCAATGCTCCTGACAAAGTGTTTTCCTCTTTCAGAGCTTGTGACTTCTATAAACGCTTTTGAGCTAAGTGATCTGTTCAGTTAGTTATGCTACATAAAGCATGCCTTGAAACATTTGCAGCATGCCCTGCTACTTTTTCCTCAGTAATAAAAAAGCATGTCTTGCTTAACACTAGCTTCTGGAGGGTGGGGGTTATTTGTTTTGTGAGTAGTTTCTGTACATGACTTCACCTATAAACCAGATGTTAACACAAGACTCCACATGTTTGTGATCATTAGACAATGTTAAAAGTTATCACTCAGTCACCATTTGGGATCAAGAACACTGGGTGTTCTGCTACCTGCAAAGCAATAAAATTGTCTGACACATTTACAGTCCCAGAACTAACAATCTGCTTTTATGTGGAATAAGGCATGTTGTTACAATACAGGGTCTTGCTGAGATGTTCATATATAATATTTGCATTAGCTAATTTAATTTAAATACAGGGAGCAGAGCTGTAGGTCTTATAAAGAAGAAACTGAGTGTGATAATGTTCAGATAGGTACTTTTGTAAATAATTATTTTGGTTTATTTTTTTACCTATTTGCTATTAACCTTTTCTAGTTTTGCCAAAGAAACTGGGGAAGGCTGAATATTTGCAAACACTTGAGAACTATATTTTTTTTTATTTAAACATTCTTTTTTACATGGAGCAGTATCAGCATATTTTCCTGTTTCCAGAGGGTTTTGAAAAGAATAATAGGAAACCATAAAACTTCTGAAAGGACTTTACTTGGCTGAAGACTTCTATATAGAGAGAGATCAATTTTCTGATAAGATTCTCTGGAATGAAAGGACATTTTTGTAATTTTAGCAAACATGAATGCCAAAACTAGGGGTGTCTGCCTGGGACCTGGAGCTTGATACATGCCTCATTATAGACTAAGAAAAGTTTCCTGAGCTTCTTATGGCCTTTGGATGTGACCCTTTAATATGTCTGGTAAAGTAATGGTTGAGATAGTTTCCAGTGCTTCTGTGGAAGGGCTTTAACTCCTTGGCAAGGCATTGCAGGGATGAGGGAATCTTACAGTGTTGGCAGCAACTATGATATGATGATATATCTCTGCTAATACCAATTCCAACTCAACTTTTGATAACAAGAAGCAAAATCTGGTTATCACTATTGATAGCATTTCCTTCGTCCTTGTGTGATAGGGGTAAGGAAAGTGTGGGTGTGGCATAAATTTTTGACCACTTTAATGCGCATATGTGCATTCCAGCCTGGTATACAGAACCAGTGCTGGTAACACCTTTTATAATCAACCTTGATATGCAAGGAAAATGTATTCTTCTAACTTGACACTAGTGATAATGTTTGTAGGGCAATAAAACTCCAAAATCATTAATTTCTATTGCCTGTGTATAGTAATTGGATATAAATTATACAATGGTATCATCGGAAATTCATCATCTAGTTCATTTAGGAGAAGAATTGTAAGTCTGTAGAGTTCAACAGGAAGATAAACTAGCTTCAGTACCCTTCTGTCAGGTTGGGGCTTTCCTTTTCTCCATAAACCCCCTGAGAAATGCCTGTGTGAGCTCAAAGCAAAATTCTTCTATGGTTCTGTGGGTTTTGATTCCAGGCATAGACTCCATGGCTGCTTTTGGCCAAAGCAGCTGTATCCTAATTTGCTTTCTGCCCACCAACAGGAGTTAAGGATGGTGACCAGATCAAGTTAGCCTCTGAGTCTGGGTTTCTTCCAGCTGTGCAAAGTGCACAGCACTTCTGAACCATCCCTTGCTACCCTGAGAGCCAGAGGAGTTTGCTAAAAAGCTTTGCCTGTGTTTGATTTTTACAGGATATGCCATTTCCATTACTTTGAATGTTGTCTGCATCTTAAACCGTGACAACCTTCTAAGGTTCACAATGAGCTAGCTTGCATTGCCTGGTTTTAACCCTACAACCAAGTAATAGAAATGCCAAGAAATGGAAGGTTTCATTGAGCTGCATATGTGCATAGGCCACCAGTTAGCAGTTAGCCACAGAAATAATGCAGGATAACCTGGGAAAAAACAAGGGCTTTGTATAACAAAAACAAGGGAATTGTATATTTCTAAGTGGTGCCTAGAGAAACATGGTATGAGCCGATACCTGATACAATACTTGTCTTACAATTGTCTGCCTTTTTGCCTTGGTTGCCTGGTGGGTTTACTGCTTTCCAACCAGGAAGGCTCTTGACAAGGATATGGTTTTTATTACGAGTCAAGGTTCTGGATGTCTGCCATGCAAAGCGGTTTAGACAGAGAGGCTCTGAATAAGTGCTACGGTAGTTGCAAATTGGCAGATCTTCTCTGTGTGGATGCCAGATAGCCAATTCCCACTTAATAATGCTGAATAATGAGCATTGTTTCCAAATTCTTTGAAGCATAAAGTCCATTAAGATGCTTGGAATGTAAATACTTCCTCTTAGAGAAAGTAATTATTTTAATTTGTTTTAATTATGTTATTAAGCCTATTAATAGCTTGAATAGATTTTTTTATTTAAGACAACCACTAAAATTCTACAATATTAATTTTATGGAGAACTTCCAAAAGATTTCTATTGGTTTTCTTCCATTGAAGTAACATTATGGACTTTTAATAGACCTCATGTGTACAGCAATTTTTATTAACCTAGTTAGTAAATGAATTAGTGTTAGTCCCAGTGTCTTAAAAATGTGATATACTTTGAAGCAAAACCCAGTATTAAGTAATTTCTTCATAATGACAACTTTTACCCTCCCTTGATCAGATGTGTATGTGCACTGGGCGAATTGTAGGTATGATTTAGTTTTGTTTAAGACTATCTGAAAGCCTCAGCTAATGAATTTTAGTCTCTACATAACCTTTTGAAGTAAGGCAGAAAAAACAGTTCTTACATGATCTCGCCCACCAGTTGGGCCCACACAAATAAATCCCAAGATGGGATGTGTGCATTCTTTTGCCAAGGCTTTTTCTGCTCTATCAGGTTGAATAAAAGCAGTAGATTACCTACAGTGGATTATTTGTGGCTGGTGATTTCTTTTTTCCAAATTATAATTTCACCTAGCCATGATTGTTTGTATCTTGCTTCCGATTTGATAAATATTGTTGGGGTTTTTTTTCTGTAGTTTTGGACAGAGTTTACTCTGAGTGTCAGAAGGAACAACACTGTGTTCTTGCCCATGACTCTCAGGACACCCTAATCCCTTTCAAAGTGTTCAGATCTAGACTGCTCTGACTGCTCTTGCTCTGTCTGGGTATCTCAACTGGTGTCTCAGCATGATGGTCCAAACAAAGGATTGTGACTGACAGTATCATAAATTCATTATGGAAACATAAAGTTATTTTGGTCATGGGTCTGTATTTGTATTGCACATGCATTGTACATGCACAACATTAGCATGCTTTTTAAAGCACAGTACTATTGAACAGTCAATCCAGTGGTCCACTAATAATTTTATTTGAAACATAAAATCAAAGCAAATAAATAATACTTGAATTTTAATAGTTAACTGAAGTTTATTTAAATGCCAGATTAGGCTGTAAATGAATAATCTCTTTTCTGAGAGCTATTTCATAAAAGTCAGCACTATCCTGTCTTCAACCTGAAGACAGGTTGCTTGATTTATTGGTTTTTAGTGCACCCATTCATATTGTATTTCATATCCTGGACTGGCACGTTGACATGAGTATGACCCAGTAGCAATTAATGCAGCATTTCTGTAATGCAAGCTCCTTATAATGACCTGCCATTCTCAGAACTGAGTATAAAATAACATCTGACCTAAACTGTTTGAGTTACTTACTTGCTTATCTGAGTTGGCTACTCAGAGGTGATAATGCCAAGATGCCTGAAATGTCAGTTGTTAAAATGAAATGCCTGGGTTCAAAATCTAGATGGTGGTAGCCAGGAAAGTGAATCTGTATTGCTACTAATTCTTTGCAAGCTGTTTTATTTGGGTGCAATGGAGAGCTTGCATTTACTGCCTTTCATAGTTGATGCCAGAGATGGATGTTCAGCCATCATACACAGTCCCACCACTAATTTAGTAAGCAACTTGAACTTTTTGAGGGCTTTTAAATTACCTGTAGGTTATTTGCTGGGATTCTGCATGAGAATCAAGCTCGTTTCTGGTCACTGGATGACCAGATGTGCCAGAGTGACTGATTCCATGTTGTTGGAGCTGATGGTTTAGGTTTTGATCTTATAAACCCTTGCTATTTAATTAAGCTTTATTCCTAGGCACATAGTCACTTCAATTTGTTTTCATTTACAGCTTTATTGGATCTGTCTGATGAATATTAAGCACAACATTTATATGTTTAGGTCTTCTGAGGTGTACAAGACTACGTGTTACAAGCATTGTAGCTAAATCCTGGTTTGATATACCAGGATCTTCTTGGGAGTAGGCTGACAGAGACTACAGATGATGAGCAGGGAAATAAAGCTGGATATAGAAAGGAGATGAACAAGGTCTAAATGTGTCATTGCTGCCATTCTCAGCTTGAAAATGCCACTGTGGAAGCTATGTATGAGCACTAGACCTTGCTAGTCTGAAAGCCTAAAGGTGGGCTTGTTAGTTAAGGTCAACTGAGGGATGTTTATTTTCAGCACTGTTCTCACACTTCAGAGTGAAAATACAAATATGTATTCTTGGTGATTTCAAGTAGCATTATCATCACTTTTGCCGCTTAGTTCAGAGCTGAGTAAATCCTGGCAAACACATCTATGCCAGTTTGCCACTCATCTATCATAGCTTCAGGCCCAAGAACTATATTTGAAATTGTTTAATGTTTGTTTATTAATACTTTACAAACAGTGTAGTGTAGCAGAGTCATGTTTGACTTGTCAAAATAAATAATATGGTGATGCTAGTGCAGCACTTTAGTCTGTGCAAAGAACTATTCAGGTAGCAGAGTATGTTTAGGGATCTACTTCTATACACAGCACTTAAAAGATGTGGTGCACTTAAGGAGAGTCTAATATATGCAGTAGCATGTATCTAGATTGTGCTGTGGGGGTGTCAGGTTAACCACATATTTTGGGGAATGCTTTTGTTGCAATGTTTGTGATGTAGGTGCATGTGTACTCATTGCATGGGTTTATGTAGATGTCTGTCTGTCCACTGGTTGTCAGTGGTTATCAGTCAGATGTGGCATTTCATGACATGGGCTCAAGTTGATGAGAAGACTCAAATCATAATCGAGACTCTAATCCAAATTTATTACAACCAAGCCCTTCTTAACCACCTGCTTGGTATTTTCCCACCCTGCCCATATGTACAACATTCAGTCTCATTGGCCCTGTAAAATTATCCAGGTAAATAGCCAAATCACAATGCTGCAGAGCCTCTCACAACCCCCCACATCCTCTGGCCTCCAACTGAGATTCTCACCACAGCTGCATCCTGGCCCATTCCTTCAAGGCTTTTTTTTTCTATCTTCCCGGTCCTTCAATGCCCCAACTCATGGCTCCAGGGCTTGTCAAGCACCAAGGCCTCAGAGCTCATTCTAAAACTCTTTTTCATGCAAATCTTATCGCTTTCACTCCCCACCATCAGACTACATGGTAATATGTTCCTTCCGACCCTTGTGTCTGCACATTGCTTTGGCAGGGCAATAGAGGACCCTTTCCCAGTCATAGTTTTGTGTGCCTTGTGTATTTTAAGCAGTATGACACTGCTCAGGGCAAGTTCTTCAGTCATAGAGTCATAGAATGGTTTGTGTTGGAAAGGACCTTAAGATCATCTAGTTCCAACCGCCTGCCATGGACAGGGCCATCTTGCACTGGACCATGTCACCCAAGGTTCTGTTCAACGTTTTCAGGGTCACTCCCTATTTCCACACCGGTGATTCACCTCAGCAATGCATGTGGCCCCTTCTTATGCTCTCTGTCATTTTGCAGACTCCGCAGCCACACAGTGCTGCTTTGTACATAGTCCTGCCACTCTAGTATAGGAACCCTTGCTGTTGTTTCTACCATCTGGAGCAGCCTCTATGTATCTTTCTGCCTCATCAGCTCTCCATCTCTTCAACTTTTGTCCTTTTTTTTTTTTTTTTAAAGTAGGTTTTTTTCATCTGCATATGCCTCAGGTTTTTTTTTTTTTTTGGGGGGGGGGTGGTGGTTTCGTTTGGGTTTTTTCCTCACTCTTTTGTTGCCTTATGGCTCAGTGCCTTAATTTATTCATCATACAGTGTCTTCACACCACTGTTTTCTATAATTTGTACTGTGTACTGCCTACATCTGCTGCTTCCTTGTATTCAATTCTGTTCAGTTTGGGAATACAGTTGAAATGAAAGGCAATGTATGATGTAAAGCTGCATTATATTGTACAGAGATGCAGCAGGATCTGCTGCTACACACAAATATTCCGCCTGCAGCACTTCAGTACAGCAAATAATTTGGGCTGGTTTTAAACAGAAAAAATATTCTGTGATAAGATATATAAAATCTTACACATCTCATTCAAAATCTTGTACAAAAAACAGAGTTCAGGACTTTTATGAATAGGTTTATTGACCTCTTCACACAAAAGGTTTGTTAACAATCCAGCACAGGGTTTATTAATTCTTTTCATAGAAATATGTGTGTATGTATATACAGTTTGTGTGTAACACAGTATTGTTAAAAATCTCGGTTCTTGGAACTGTGTGATCAAAGGAAGCCACTGTTTTCTTCCTTTGGTTCATGTTTTTGACGATTTTCAAGTTTTTAGCTCTTGCCAGGGATTTTTTTGCATCTGACTGTCCTGGCCCACAGGAATGCAGTCTTCCTTTTCCATCTGCAGTTGTGTGCTGGCAGTTTGGTGTTGGCGCAACTTCTGAGCTACTCTGAACTGGAGCTGGTTTGCCTCTCTTCCTTTGCAGGTAATCTAAAGTCCTTGAGTTAGAAGACAGATTTGAAAAATGTACCTCATAAAACAAATACCTGTGGCTTTGTTCAAGGCAGCATTAAAGTAAAAATTAGATTTTCAGAATCTTAATCAGACAAATAACGCTGTTAATACTGTTCTAACCTCGCAATTGGATGTTTCCGGCACTAAAATTCTCTACCTTCTAAAACCTCTGAAAGCTCTGAGGCCTTCCAGCACCTGCAAGATTTACATGATTTGTGAATGCTTGACTCTGATCTACTGGGTACCTTCTGCTAGCAGGGAGACCTGCACACTATCTGGGACCAATTTATGCCCCAAAGTTGAGGCAATTGCTGTTTTAAGTGACAAAAGCAGTTGAGTGTGGCTTCTGCTCAAGAGCAGCAGTAGGATTCTCTCCCAGCATGATTATTCCCACAGTGGGAATAGCAAATGTCTCTGGATATGGCTAAACATGACTTGATATAACCAGTATCCACTGATTCTGTGTTTTAACCTTATTTTATTTGGCATTCTTTGTCCCAGCTGTTGCTGCCAGATCTTCCTTCAGGAGCTAAACTAATAATAATGGGAGGCAACTATTTAAAGGCAATAATTTAAACATAGTAGTAAAAAGATTTCATCTGTACAACAATATTCCATTTGCTTTTATGTTTGATTACTAATGAACAGAGTATTCATCTTGGCAATAAACAGAAAAGGGGAAGAAAAAGGCTTTGTATTAAATCAACTAAATGATGAAGTGAATTGTCAGAGGCTATTTTAGTGTTCAGAAAGTAAAATGTGCAGCTTGTAACCATGAAATTTACTGTACCTTTTATAAACATATTTTGATTGTAAATATGTGTGCGAGATAAAAATGCTTATTTTTAGGTCTAGATGGACAACTAATTTTTTTTAAAGCCGTGACATTAATGGCTGGAACTGTAATGGCCCTGTTATTCAATGTTGAAAAAGTTTGCTTATAGTTCACTTCTAATGGCTCTTTCCTACAATTATCAAATGACTGATAGTCATTGCAGGCATTTTAGCAGCTTTAAATTCTGTTATATTTTTAATTAAATTGGCTGTGAATTGTGTAAGTAGCAAAGGTTGACAAACTAGTGCTTGGGGCAGCATTGCTGTTTCTAGTGTAGCTGTCATAGGACATTTGCGGTCTTAATTTCTTTAAATGCACTATGGTTCTTTTAATCTGTGTCAGATGTTGACTTGGAACAGTAAGTAAACTGCTCTGGACAGCAGGATATGATATTGCAGAAATACCTCTGAGCTGCTTTGATGGAAGCAGCCCAGTTTAGAATGCACGGAGCTGTCTGATGTGGACACTGCTGGCTGAATTGTGATGAGTGTGGAGTTTTGGAAATGTGGTCTTCTGTGCTTAAGACCAAAGGACTTGTGTGTAGTCTCATGTGCATGCTGATGACACCATGCCCTACTTTCTAGCTGGAAGATGTCAGTAAGGTCTCTTGAGCTTATTGTCAAAAGTGTTACTGGAGCAGCATCCACAGTCTCTCCAAGGAATGGCGGATGTCTCTTAAACTGAGGGCTGGTACTGTGGCAGCTGCTTGCTTGCAGAAAAGGGGATGAAAAATTTGAGCCCTTACTCTATGCTCCTGTGCTACTGATTTCAACATAGGTTCCTGTGAACACTGATTTGCTGCCATTGCCTCTTTCTGTTAAGCCCCTCTCCCAGTTCTAAACTCTCAGAGCAACACTGCAAACATAGAATGTGGCTCTTGTTATGTTAGCTTTGAATGAAATGGTACACATCAGGCTGTCTTAGCCCAAACTAATTCAACCTAAATCCCTGAGTACCATCAGTGAGAAATTATGCTGTGATTTTTTTTTTTAAGAGGTTAGTAAATGCTAAAGAAGCTGATATTTGGTATTTTGTATTAAAAGTGCAGGTAAACTAACAATGAGAAAGATATGGGCTAAATCTTGAAGGCCTTTTAGTCTCTCTTCACTTGGACAAAACCATGTCAGCGGAGAAAGCTGGAAAGGAGAATCAGACTAGAGTGGGTTTTTTTTACACAAGAGGTCACTATTCTTTTCCCATATGCTGCTGCTTCCCTTTCTGTGCTGTGCAATACATCTCACTTTCTAAGAATATTTCAACATATTCCTAAAGAAACAAAAGGCTGCAATTTTTAGAATAAAGAGCACAAAAATTGAGGTCATTATTTGCATTCTTGCCTACTTTCACTGAGAACAGCAAAGTACATCTTTGTGGCCTTCGGCACAGGAGGGAAATCCATGTCACTCCTTCAGCTCTCCTACTGTTCTGTGGCTTGCAAACCCTGTGGGCTGCTGAAGTTAATGCAGAATTACATATAGATGATATCAACTGTTGCTGGTTTGCCTTGCTGCAGAATACAAGTCCAGTTTCAGATTAATTATTTAGGCTTATCTCAATTCATGGTACTTTCTCTTCATCTAGTGTTCTTCTGATTGCCCAAGCTTTTGGCTGTTACCCTGTATGCTACGTTCTGATGGTCTTTGTAAATCAAAGTGCTTTGAAGCAGGATGACAATAAAGGAATCTGGACTGGGTTCAGCTTCACTGTTCATTCAATATCACAGACACTTAACGCAACAGCTATGCAACCATGTTTTAAAACTACTTTTCAGTGGGAGCTTCATGCAGTGTCTTTGCAGTCTAGAGGCTTTGTTTAGTGTCCATGTTGAAATACACCCACTGCTGTATTTGGATTTGTCCTTGTCTGTTCCTGGCAACCCTCCTCTCCCTTCCAGTGTGGACCTACACCCTTTTCTTCAGTTGTTTGCCTGGACACTTGAGTTTCTGCTATTACTTGGCCCTTCTACCTGGTGTCAGCTGGCACCCACAGGAGAAAAGCTCTTCAAAGAGCTACTGTCAGCTTTAAAGCATCACCCATCAAACCAGGCCTGTCTCAGAATAGCAGTGAAAATTCTGGCATATGCAACTTATGTGTCTTTGAAGATTAAAGGCATTTGAATCTAAATTCAGCCTCTGCAAAGGTTGGCTTCAGCTGATGTCAGACCACTCCCTACTTCAGAAGGGTGCAGTTTGTGCTTAAATGGATTAGCAGCTATCTATATCCTCTTGTTAGCATTGCAATTACAAATCAGGGTAATGCAAAAGCTTGGTATAATTGTGCTGGAAATGAAAAAAATCTCTTTATGTTGCACACTTCACAGCCACATTAGACTTGCAGAGCATTGTGGCAATGATTACTTTTTGCTGAGGGGGAGAGAAAAAGGTAAGTGACTTCTAAATCACCACATGACTCAGCCTGCAAGCTCTGAGTTTATTTGTAAGACATTTATCTCCTTGTGTACTCACCAGGAAAAAAATATCATTTAATTAATAAACTTAATAGCCTGAGGTATTCTGATTGATAAAAAATGGTATGACAGAACAGGGCCTGATGCAATGAAATATTGAATTGTCTGCAGACAAACCCATGATTTCCCTTAAATCTGATCATGCTCCTGCCCAGTTAGTTAGGGGAAGCTGCATGGCAAGATGCATTGCTCTGCTGAAAGTCAAACTGATAGCCTGGACAAAAAAAAACTTGAAGCAGCTCTTTGTGCCTTGGAACAATTTCCCCTTCATGTTTTCTCTGTGTGACCTTTTGAGCCTTTTTTCCCCAGCTGGCACTGAAACATTGAATGAGCTTCCAGCGAAGCCAGTGGGTGTTTTTTCCACTGACTGTGCCAGACCCCATCTGGCTCAAATTCTGCTGCTGATGGGGCCTGACTTGCTGCCTGCATCTGTTGTAACATTAGATCAAAGCCCGATTACAGCCCTGCAAATCCAGAGTTACTGTGTTAACTCTAGGTTGTATCCCAGATAATGCAGAATAACAAGCAGCAAGATGTGCTCTGGTGCTCTGTTACCCATGGTCCAGATGTGAACAGCAGTGGCTCCCTGGCAGGATGGGGTTGGTTTGATTTATATGCAGCTCCTGTTATAATTTCACTCTTTGCCGAGGCTGCCAAGGGCTGATCTGGTGCACATGTGGTTGCTGGGGGCAATATGCAAATATGTAATTTTTTTTTCATTCGGTTTGTTGTAAAAATATGTTCTTAAAGGAAACCCCTATGGGTACTGGGCGCTTCCTTTGCAGGTGTGCAGAAACAGCAGTTTTTCATCTTGGTTTGCATGGCAACTTTACCTTAGCAGATAGAAATGGAAGTAATACCTCTTCTTCGGGACAAATACATCAAATTAGCTCCACATGTCATTTCTGATATCAGTGTTAAATGGTGTATGGGTTGTTAATTTGAATATGCTTTTGAAACAGCTTGTTAGAAGACTAACACTGCTTTGGACACCATGACTTGATTGTAGATTGATTCTCTCAGCTCATGCTTCCTGCACAGGAAGTCCCAGGCTCTCATTGTTGGGCTTGCAGCTTCAGTTAATGAGAGCATCATCTTTCAGGGCACAGATTTACTCCTGTAACCAAATAGACTATGCATATCCCTCTTTGTTATTAAAATAAATATACAAAATGAATTCTGTTTAGCTATATGGGCAAGTTACAGTATGTCTGTGTCCCTATGTATGTAATTTCATTATAACGTTAGTAGCAAAGAAGAAATGACAGGGAAACTCTGTGGCAGAGCATGTGTGCTTCAGATGGAGAATTAAAATCCAACAGTTCTGATATGAGGACTCATGGTATCCCCACCCATTTGTCTAATGCTCTCCTCCACACTGGGCTGTAGGTGCTATGTGCAGCACAAAATAATTAGCTCTAAACTGAGGTTGAAATCAGTAAGGAATTGAACATAAGAATGTGTACTGCGTGGTATTTGAAGATAAAATTAAATTGGATGCTTGTAAGATGAATCACAGCTATGCCATATTGCTGTGTGGATGCTGTTATCTACATGTGTGTTCATTTTTCTCAATGCTAAAATAATGCTGCAAACATGCAGTGAAAAGGAAAATAACGTCAGGTTTATAATCTGTTCAAGGCTGCTGCTCCTTTTACTGCAACCATGGTGCGAAGCAAGAGCTTCTTCACCATATTTCCCTGTTAAAACAGGAATGATATTAAATGACAATGTCTTTTTATGTAACTCATAAAGAAAACCAAGGGAAGCAGGAGGTCTAGCAGTTGCCCTGTTATGCAGATAGGAAGCTATTGACCAACCTCAACGTATCTTGGAGACATTTCATAACAATTTGAGATCATGCAGGAAGATACCTGTTATTGCACCCATGCTACACAATACACAGGGTGTATTATAGGAAAGCATTCTTTATTTTACAGTAACTATTTCTGTAATTGTAACCAGTGTGTTCTCCTTTCCTTCCAGGCCTATCAATAAATTTGAACTTTTCCCATTTATTTCTTTTGAATTCAGGAAACTCAAACAGTGTAACTAAACTATCTTTCCTAATGTAAAACATTCAACCAAAAAACATTATTTAAAAACTCCAGTGATGGAAGATGTAAACCAAACTTTAAAATGTGCTAATTGTAAACCCCTTTGGAGTGCTGCATAGCAAATCAATTACAAGTAATTACTATGTGAAAAATGTAGGACCTTTTTGCTTCGTACATATATTGAAAAGATGCAAAGCCAATATAAAAAGAATTTTAATTGGTTTGGGATAGTAGCAGGAAATTATTTTCCTTCATTTATAGATTTAAACAAAAGTATCCTAGCTATTAAACATGGGAAAGGAGTGCATATTTTAGCACTGCAGTTACTCATGTGTGAAATACAGAAAAATGTTAATTGAGGTAGGCTTTTGAACTGAAATCAGTTGCAAGTGGACTGTAGATGAGCAAAGAGAATGTTGCACCTCAGCCATACTTTGAGGTCAATTCATTAAGGATAATTGGAATGTTAAATAGGTTCCTATAAGGGATTGCTTCTACAGTGGTCTGACACTTTTTAGTCTGATTGAATCAAATGCTAATGATTAATTCAGATTTATGTTATGCTTATTTATGTACTGGCCACCCTGATTACTTTCTTGACTGCTGGTAATGTTTTCTGTCAAGGGTGACAGCCCTGCTGTCACCTGAAAATAAGGGCTTGAATGAGGGGAGCTTAGGGAAGAGCAACTGCCTGTCTCTGTATCAATAAAATCTGTGTTTAAAGATAGGAGCAGTTGAGCAGTCTTTCAGTGTTTTATAGCTGATTATAAATCCTCACTAATAACTGTAGAGCAAATACAAAATCTTTTGTTCTCTGGGCTTGATAGTGCTCATGTAGATTGCATTCAAAATTCAAACAAGTTGCCTCTAGATATGGATGTAGCATCAACACATTTGCATCCCAGATAACCAAATTGTGGTGTGGGTGCCATTGGAACATCAGTGTGGGTTGGTGGGACAGGATCAGCAGGTCCATGGTCCTTGAGGGCCAGCAGAGGAGGTCTGGTCTTCCTTGTCTCTATCCCATCTCCTACTAGGCAGAAGCTGTTTGATGTTGTGGGACATGAAATCCCTGCCCTCACCCAGGAGAAAGGCCAACCAAGCAATGCAGGATATATTCTCCACTGTAAAGGCAGAATACTAAAATGAGTTTGACAAAAGTGAAAAGAAATTTTGTTTTGCATCAGAAAGCGAAATATGAGCCCATAGCCTGTTGCAGGTTTTGGGGTTTGGTTTTTTTTGTTTTGTTTTGGGGGGTAGTGGGTTGTGGGGATTTTTTTTTTGTTTGTCTTTTTTTATTTATTACTGTGAAACATGTGTCCTCTGCATCTATTTATTTGGGGTCTCAGACTTGCATATTTCATTTACTCAGGTGGCCTGCATCACTTGGTAAAGGGTGATCTTTCTGTGCTTGAAGTGTGCCAGGTTCCATGCATGTTGTCGCTTTATTGCCTCCCTGGTGACATGCTGTTGCCAACAGGCATGTAATTAGAGTAGCTCAGGCTGGAGACCTGTAGAAAATCTGAGTACTTTCATAGTTTGCCAGTAAGCACTGTGTAAGTTTGCTCTTGAATACTCTATAGTTTCCGCTATTGGAAGCTCAAGTTTCTTTCTTCAGTGACACATTTTATTCCTATAAAAAGAAGAAATCTCTGCATTTTAGATCTGTTCTCATTGGCGTTGCTTTACTTGATGACTTGTTATTAAAAGCAGCCAGATTTTTCTTTTAGAGAATCTTCCAGTCATTTAAACAGAACAAGAGTCACTCTCATGCTTCCACCCTGTACAAAAAGGGAAAAAGCAGAAGGAAAATGTGAAAAGCAATGGGAGAAAAATGTTATCAGAAACAGCTAAGCCAACAGCATGATCTGCAAGTTCTGTGCATACTGTTGTGGTATCTGAAACATAATTATCAAGCTTAAGTTAATTAGACTAATGCTTAGAAAATCTGGCATGGCAGATTGTGTGAAGTGATTATATTTACCGATTAAAAGATGTAATACACAGTGAGCAAAAGCAAAAGGAAAACTCGATTTGATAGAGCCAGTGAGCACAGACAATTAAGAAGTCAAGTAGATGAGCACTGACACAGATGCTGAACTTTGTGGAATATGATGGGCAAGATGCCAGTTTTCCAGTGGAGCAGGAAATAGTATAGTATCAGTCAAACTTTCATTTTATGAAAATCCATGCTACCAACTGAAATACATGACTGGCCATTTGCTTTTTGCTTTTGGATTAGCTGACATGAATATAAGGGTATGTGCAAATAAGAGTGATATTAGAGTACTAGTTTATTTACATATGGAAGTGGTGTAAATGGCTTTTCTTAAAAGCAATTCACAAGATGTTATATGAGAAATAAAGCTGTGAAGACAGTGTCTCCTGCAATTAAATGAAATGTAATAATGCTCACAGGTTAAAATGAATGAGAAGAGCTTGTGCACCTTTGTACACCTCAGTATGTGCATAGCAGGAACCTGGAGAAACAAACTTGAGAGCATAGTATTTTTTTTGTGAACTTTGCATGAAGGCTAGTTAAGAAAAAACAAGACAGAAAGGAGAGAGAAATATAGCAGTCGATCTTCTGTGGAATAAGTTCTGCTTGCAAGGTACCTTGCTCTGACTTCAAATTGTGTCTAGATGAATAGTGATTTTTCAAGTCCTCCATGAAGTGTGTGACTGTATAACTTATTCCCCAATCAACTCTCTTCTGAACAATGAGTGGGAAACCTGCAAATTCCTAGTCTGGCAAATTGAGATGAAGCAAGCCCATGCTAGATCCATTCTTACAGCACTTAATCCCAAAGTATTTGACTGAGCTTCTGGAGTAATGTACGGCTCAGTTGAGCCATGTGTTTCATTCTTGTCTGCTGGAAATTGCTTTTGTTGCCATTGATCTCATTTCCTAAGGCCTGAACACACTGAAATGAAAGAAAACAAAATTCCCAATTTTCAGAGATGCAGTAATATCTGGGCTGCTTTTCTTCTCTTCCTGCCTTTCCTACTCTCCATTCCCCCATGTTCATGTGGGATTTTTTGCAGCTCTGAACCAGGTCCTCTGAATTATGGTAGGAGAAAGTGATCTGCTGCCAGGGTATCATCATGGGACCAGAACCTGCAAAAATATTGCAAACAAAACAAGTTCCTGTGGCTTTTCAAGATGAATAATTTAAAAATATGTGCTCAAAGGCTTAAATATTGATTCTGTTCAAAGCAATGATACTGAAGTCTAAATATTAAATAATTGTTACACAAATACTGTCAATTCACAATTCCTATATAGAACCATGGGGATGTCTGGGAGGTTGCAGCATGGGTGATGACAACTGTTTTTTACTAGGCAGGAAAATGTATTTTCATCAAAAATACCTTCCTACTAGTAGAAGCTTTCCCCCTTAATTAACTACAACATGTAGCCAGCTAAAATTATTTCTCCCCAAATTCAGTCCCTTCACTGTTATTAATTGCAGAATGTTATATTCCCTGGCTGTCATGCTATCCCTAATTCTTCAATGTGGGTGTAATGTGGGTGCAACTGTGGTCTTTTTTCCCCAGAAAAAGAATTTGAACAGAAGGCCAACGCTGCAGCCTGGAAGAGGATCAAGTAGATTCCTCCTCTTCAAAGTGAAGGCACCCCCTGAAAAAGCCATTCATCCCAGTCAGAGTGTCATGAGTAAATAAATGATCCTGTACTGGGCTCCTTGTCTGTGGCTTGGCTCTCAAGTGATTTAGTGTATGAGTTGAGGTTCATCTGAAGGATGGAGGCCCTGCTTGAACCATAGCAAACTGTTCCTCATTTTCCCTCTTCTGCCATTGCCTGGGAAGACAATACGGGGACCTTTGGCATAGCTTACACCTCCTGTGTCCATCCATTCCAAACAGTCTTGGACCATACTGTACTATGGGTAATATATTTTTTGTGAGTTGTGTATAATAGGAAAAATATTAATTCAGCAAAATCCCATGTGACACATATTAGGAGGTTATAATGAGGGTGTTTGGCCCATGATGTTTCACTAGGATTTTTCAAAACCTTTTTGATCATCTTGTTCTTTTTCAGCATTTCCCTCTTACTGCTGTTGATTTAAATGTCATGACATTATAAATGTGACTTATTATAACAAAACACTATATAAAACAATATGCTGCATAATAAATGCAGCTGTATTTTTTGGAGTGCATGTTAAATGAGAGCAATTTATTCTTCAGCCTATTTTAGTACCTACTTACTAGAGGGTATTGGCTGCTTAAATCCCTCAGAGGCAATCCTGTAGGCAAAGTAGCTGTGTGTGTGCAAGGCTGAAAGCTAAAGAAGTGTTTGAGGGATGCCTGTGTAAAAGGTCATCCTCTGGGGGATGTGGCTTCATCCAGGGATGCTGTGATCCCGAGTGCTGTGTGGAAAGTAGACAGGAACATCCTAGGAAGGCCTATTGGTGGGTGAGGGGTCCCCTGAGAAGCACACATAAAAACAGGTTTTGAGTGGTTTGCCTCAAGCATGTGGTATGTGTCATTTTAGACATCTGAAGGCTCCTTAAAATCCTCCTACAGTCAATGGAGAGAGTGACTCAGTATGAGTTACCACAGGACACATTAAGTGTTTTTCTCTTAATTTCAGAAAGTGCTGATGGGAATGTGGATCTGTTTAATGGGACCAAGCTAATTCCCATAGAAGAAATCCATTTCTGCTTTCACTGTTGAGGGCTCTTTCTGCAGCTCAGAGAGATGTGGTGAGAAGGCTGAAGTTCGCCCCAGGAGATGGGGGGAATGTTCACATCCCCCTGCCCACTGAACATGCTCTGTACAGGTGCCATAGGAACTGCAGCCAGTACAATTTGTGCTGGCAGAAGAATATGAAGAAAGCAAATAAACTAAATGAACCTCCCTAACACAAGTGTCTTCCTTGGCACATTGTGAATCTTACAGAGTGTGCTCAGGTTATGGCAAATATTTGTCTGAAGTTAAGAAGATTAGCAGGGGAAGTTCTGACTTTGAAACTCCCTGAGTCAGGAGCCAGAGTACATTAGCCTGATGCAGGTTATCTCTGCTCTTGGAGTGGGACATGCATGTTGTTCTGTAGCTCTGACCTTTTGGGAAAAGGCTTTCAGTCAAGTAACATGTGCACCGGCATAAATTTTTTGAATCAGTGACTCTATCCTTGCTTAAAGTGCTTTTTCTTGATTAAAACCTGCCTTTTTCCAAATGAGTACTGTTGCATGACAGGCTGTGAACACAGGATAATGTTTCTTCCAACATGATCACATTGATGACACCACCGTTTCTTACCCACATCTCTATGCAACATGTTTCTCTTGCTTGTTCTCTCTAACAGTGTTGTTAGGAAGCTCCCCACAGTCATCTACCTTTTCTTCTCAGGTGAGATGTTAACATTGTTTGCTAACTAGGAGGATAATGGATGTAATGAAAATGTATCCAAACACCTTTATGGATTCTTTCCTGGATTTGTATCAGGTTGGAAGTAGCAGTTCTCCAAGTTTTTGGCAGAACTTCTTGCCCCAGTGGGTATTCCTTCAAGTATCTCTGTTGTAATGTGCTTGCTTTCCAAGAATTTTCTCAGTTGGAGCCAAACTGTGGAAGTCTGTCAAGATCTGAGCTCTTCTGAGTGCGATCTACGTATTTCCCCAAATGGCAAATGTGTTTTCTATGCAACTGTCATTCTGCTCTTGGGATTTACTTGAATGTTATGCTTTCAGAAGCAAATTTCTTAGGGTGCCTTTTGTGTTTATTCTTTTTTTCTTATTTTTTATGTGCACAATTGTTAGAAACTAGCATTTTGTACAGTTTATTTTAACAAAGCACTTAAGCACATATGCTTAAGGGCTTTATTTAACTTTTATGTGTGTTTCCACAAAATTCTCCTCATCTGAGTGTTTTGGTACAAAGGATGCAGTTATTCATGTGTCTGTGAAGTGTAAGGTTCAAGTCTTTCCCCAAAGCACAACAATAAACCTGAAAAAAATGTTTGCAGTCACTATGACAAAGAGTTAATACGAACAAAAAAACCCCACTATTCTCTGAAGCTTTGATAAACTGATGTTTCCAATGGGGGTATATGCTTTGCAGCAATAGCAGCAGCTGGGAGGTAGCAGCTTGTTTCATGCAGAAGTAGTGAAACATCTAAAGAAGGATCCAGTAGGTAGTTAAAATATGGTGTCTCATAGAATGCAGGCAACTTGGGCTGCTTCTTCATCTCCTTAAATAACTCAAATTTAATACAGCGAGTAAAAACCACACCAAAATTGTGGATTTCTGATTCATGCAAATGCAGATGTCTGTATGATACAGAATCTTAAGCAAACTCAGCAGATGAGAAAATTACAGAATGTTGTGTTTTTCTGTGGTGTTCACTGTAAATTAGAACAATTAAATTACAGCAGTCTTACAGCTGTAGTTAAATATAGAGGTAGGCCCAGAGATGTGGGAAGCACTGAACTGACTGAGCTGGTCAGGCTGTGGAGTGGGGAAAAATGGTAAAAGGGGCTTAGAAACAGGTCTCTTGTACCATATCTCACAGTATCTTGCAGGTGATCTCTTAAGTGGTCAGGAGGGAACATGCCACAGTTGTTCTCTGCCTGTGTTTTTGCCTTTTCTTGGTGACTTCCAGGGCTGGGAGTTCCTGCAATGATTATCCCTAGGTCCTAGGTAGGTAAAACTGAATTTAGGACTACGTGAATGTAGCGTCCCTGAGAAATTTCTTTGTGAAAACTTTTTGCTTCATCCGTGTTTTTTTTGTTGTTTTTTTTTTTGTTGTTGTTGTTGTTGGGGTTTTTTGTTTGTTTGTTTTTTGTTGGTTTTTTTTTTTCATTTTACATTGCTGGTTAAGTTGAGACTCAAGCCACAACTGTGAAGGCAAATGAGATGGAGACAGAAAGTGTGGACTTGGCAGAGGAGACTGCCCACCAAAAAGCTCACAGTCCCTTCAGAAAGACAGCAGAGGGTGAAGGGAAGGTAGAGCACAGCAGGAGATACCAATAATAGCAATGAATGTCACAATTACGGTGTGGGGAGGAGTAGAAATGAAGACTCACCATGAGGATATAAGCTAAACATAAAGAGAATTGAAAGGAAAGATATCTCAGGGTGGGAGGAAAGGGCAGGACAACAAGACCAGGGTGAGGAGGGCAAAGGGGGAGGAAGAGGTAGGTGTAGCAGCCTGAGCTCACTTTTGTCTCCAGTCTCTGGAAAAGGGTTGCCATTGGAGAGAGAAGATAGGGCTTGCAGCCTCCTCGTGGTTCATATGTTAATCTGATGCTGAAATATTACTCTGTCGATTTCACTCAAGTGTGGAAATAAAGCATGGAAAAAAGGCCTGGGTATCCCAAGGTGTATTGGTAATAATGGACACCAGCAGCTGGGTAATGCCTAATACCTGATTCAAACTGGTAGCAGTAATTCATGGGGGTTTTGTTAACTGCTGGGTTTCATAATACTTCATTTTATAATTGCTGAAGCAGCTGAGTTTTGTTGTGTTGCTGCAGTTTGGCATAATTACTCTTCATCACTATATTTTCTTCTTTCTGTTAAATGCGCTGGAGGTTGTAAACTCCTATCAACAGTAAATATTCATGGGGAGTGAGAATAGTACTAAATATCATAAAAGCTTTTTTTCCCACACTTTTGGCTAGTGCTTCATATTAAACCAGGTTGTTTTTCTGCCAGTATTATTACATAAATAGAGCAAACCATAATACAGATATTGTTTCAAACAACAGCAGTCATAGACCCAGGTCTCCTATAATCTGTTGCATAGAGAATTTTGGGTTCCTCTGCAAAGGGCAAGAAGGAGACATTCCCCAATGCAACTGTGTTATAAAACAATATTGTGTTTCCCTTAAGAATTGCAGTGATAAAAATGTAGACCATTCTGCAGCACTAACAACTTTAATACAGTAACATAAAGCACAGCTGTCAGGTCTGCCAGCATCTCACACTGGGAGACAGGAGTGAGAAAATGAACACTTTTCACAAGCAGAAATATTCAAAGAGCTCCACTGTTTACAAGTAATCAAGACTGACAGTCATGGATTATTGGTGGAAGAGTATTTTCTGCTTGAAGTGAAAGAAGAGGATAATTTATCAGGAAGCCCAGGAAGTCAGACATCAGTAATGATCTGCTTGAAGAAGGGCATATTGTAGAAATAGTGCATTTATTTGTACTGCAAGACAAAAAGATGTGCTAAGTTATAAACAAAAGTCTTACTGCTTGAAGAATGTGGAATAGATAAAGTGTGTAATCTGCTGGGCAGCTGCGATTAGAGAACTGACTAATGTGTGTCTTGGTGCTTGTTCAGAATATTAAAAGAAAAAGTTAGATTAATAGCAATTGTCTCAAATGTTTGTGCTCTCTCCTCCTCTCCTTTTGGAGCAATCTGAACTATGCTTATTTGGTTCTTTACCTTTTTGCTGATGCTTGTGCTTCTGAGACACTCCTGTAATATAGCAGTGGGTTTGACCTCAGAGAATTTGGGTCTTTCTGAATTTTATAGTAGAATGTCTTGTCTCTTATGAAAACAGGCCAAGTACCAGCAGTTTTAAAATAACTATCTCTGAGCTCTACAGAAAAGGTTTCATACACTAGTATTTGCTTCAGCCTGCAGTGATGCAGGGCTTTGTGTAGGCAGACACCCCTCTCAGCCCCTCTGCCATGTCCTGCAGAAGGAATTGCTGTCCAAATAACAAGAAATGTGGATACATCCCAGTATGAGAGGTTTGTGAACAGCAGAGAATGGTAAGGCTTCATTAAGCGCTTTGTGCCTGGCTGGTGTTGCTGTGTTGGTACTGCAGGCTGTGTACTAGAAGCCAGGGCTGCTGGAATATGTTATCTTTGTAGGCAAGTTTCAGAATTCATTGCTGCTGTTCATATATCTGATTTAATCTTAAGTCAAAGATTGATAGTTTTTAAAGGTTAACAGTTACGTAGCAAAAGAAACCCTCTCCTTTGCCAGCTTTGAGAAGTCACCATGGTCTGCGACTTCACACTTTTAATTTAGACAACAAAAGCAGCCTTTTCAGGCTATGCCTTGTTATTACTGTTCAGTTTCTTTGACCAGGGGAAATGAAAATAAAACTACAATTCAAACCTGCACTTTACTAGTCTCATCTTCAAGTCAGCTGTCACTTGGGTTGCACAGAAATAGGATAGCAAGGGAGAACAGCAGCCAAATCAAGTCACTAAAAGCACTTCTTGCAGGTTAAATAAGGTGACCTTAAGGAACAGGGGCTGCTCTCCCTTGCCTTCTATCTGTTGCCTGCTGTATTTCCTACTGATGCTAGGTTGATCGAGCAAAATGGTGGTTTTTTTTTTTTTTTTTTTTAGAGAAACAGCTCACACCTCAGACAGACAATTTATTTACCACCACTTGGCTTGGCCTGGTGCATCCTCTTGTGAAGTGTAAGTGCTCATAGTCCATGGAAAGTACAGGATGATGCATATTCTTTCTTATAACTCCCTGTCATTACCAGCTCAGACATGGTACCTATACACTGTAAAGTTGTATACAGTGGGTGATGCTGTGCACGTGGACACAAAAGGTGTGTTGACAGTGTACACACTGTACCAGTTTCTGGCTTTTGAATCTCTCTCTCTAATTCTGTAGCATTGTTACAAGGTGGATTTATAACACACCTAGAGCTAATATAACAATGAAGATTAGTCCTCTACTAGTTGAACAGTAATACACTCTGATTTGCCTACAGCTACTGTATAGTATTGGCATGAAAGGAAATAGCTTTCTAATGCGGTTCATCTGCTGAGCAGGGAGAAATCTTTGTTGCAGAATGTAAAACTACATAAGACTATAGCTGGCAGCAAAATTCAGAGTAGCAGAAATGCAGCACAAATAAAAGTATTTGTGAGTTGGATGTATGCTAGCAATCCAAGTTTCTTGCTAAACATGCCATAGGCAATGATGCAGTTTGCTAGGCAGGTTCAGTATTGCCTCATCTTTGTTTTTTCACTACTTTATCTTCTGTGCTAAAATTTGTCCAGTTGTAAATTCATTAGTTTCCAGTTTTGTGACATTAACAAAAAGTTGATATTATAATGTTCCCCAGAAGCACTGATACCGTTAATACGATCTGTGCTCTGTTCTTAGAGATACAATGGGTATTTCAGTACTTAAGCCATTAATGCAAATGCTTCTGCTGTCTGTTGTAAATTCCCTTGATGAGCGTCAGGCAGTCTTTGGATGAACATATGTGCAAATAGTCACCCTAAGTGCTGGCATGTGTTCTATTTGTTATAAAATAGAAATCCCTTCTTCTGGAGATCAGCAAACCTATCAGCTTTTCCCTTCTTTTGGAGGGGCAAAGGGTGTATTTGAAATCATCATGTCTGGGATAAGATCACTTAATGCTTACTGTATATGGAATAGAACTTACTTTTGTGAGCACATTATACAAGCTAGATGCAAAAAAGGCACAAAACCCACCAGACTTTATTTTTGTCTTCTTTCTTCCTCCATAAAAGTTGCAGCGACACGACAAAGAAGATTCCCCTGACATGTGGAGGACAGAAGAAGAAATGGCAGCTGAAGCAGCAATTCTGAAGAAGTATTTTCAGGAAAATTAGAGGTAATAATTTTACACATTGATGTATTCCTGCAACACATGAAAATCTGTTCAAGCCTCCATTGGCTTCTTGAGGGCAGAGGGGGGATATGAAACAGAAAAAATGAAAGCTCCTAGGTTTTTTTTGCTTCCAAAAGGACACAGCACTGCATCGGTGGCTAAAATAATATGTTCGTCCTTGAGCAAATCAGCACCTTCCTAGAGCCTTTAGTTTCCAGACAGCAAAACCTAACGTATCTGGAAATCAGAATCATCAGCAGTTATTTAGGAGAAACGTCTAACCTAACATATTCTCCCTCTGTCTTTAGAACAGAAAATAGCCTGGGTACCTCTATGGAGAGCTAAAACCTGGTATTTCTGTGTGTGCTCATATATATATATATATATATATATGCACACACCTCTATGTAGAAAATCCTAGCAGGATTCAAACTATAGAGTGGATAGGTGAATGCTAACTCTGTCTCTCGAATCTTAAATCATCTGATTAGTTCAACTTTCAAAATTAGGCCTGCTGGAAAACTGCCTGTTCTGCTAAGTTTTGCACTAGCCCTAAATGAAAAAGATTTGTGGGGAAAAACTAGAAAGAAGAAATGCTTGGTAAATGCTACCATTGGTGCTTTAGAAATTGTGAGGTTTTCGTTTTGTACCTGGAGTCCTAGAAGCCAGTAGAAATGAACTGGGTCCCAGAGATCCATAGGAGTTACACTGGCATGTGTGCTGCAGCAGTGATGCCAAAAGCTCCCTCTTCCCTGTTCCCCATATGTTTGCCATCATCCAGCACTCTTATTTCTCTGTCATTTATGACTCTGTCATATTTTTTTCTTCTGAAGAACTGAAATCCCATAAATATCCCTCCTCTCTGCCTGTGACTCACTGCTTGAAGCCCAACTTGATAAATCTTGAGCTGAACATTAATTCTTGGCGTTCTTTATTCATTGATGAATCTTGAGCATGAACAGGATGTGTGCATGGCACATGTGACAGCTCTCATCTCCTGTGCCATGTTGTTACTTTTACCTGAGTTCATCAGACTCTTTTTTTCCATGATGACCATGCTTTTTTCTTTTCCAGTCAAATTAGCTGTGCCAATGCTTCTATGGACTGGCACCAAGAAAGCCGTTCAACATATGTAATTCCCATCTTGCATCTGTAATGGTACATCCCTATCCTGGTATGATGTTTTTCCCCATTTGGTAGGTTTTGGATTTTTTTTTTTGTGTTGTTAAAAATGGAATTTGAAATGTTTTCCTGCAGAGATTCTCAAAGTAATGGAATTAAATCCCCACATATCAATCAAATATTCCTAGGCTCTTCTGATGCTAAACACAAGGCTGGATGAATGGTATAAATTCATCCCTGCAAGCAAATTCATGCGGCTGGACTTTTACTTCCATTTATTATGAAAATAAATGAGTGTATGTCTGTGCACATGACCTCTTGATAAGTCCTCCATTATATTTAAGGTCATTACCTTTCCTAGAACAGACTGGTAAATTAAATCTTACTGGCATCATTATCATGAGAATATTTTGCCTACTACAGTCAACCCTTCCAACCCTTGATTCCCAACACAAAAGATCACTGTCAATCTGTTCTCCCTGACAGTGCTCTGCTTCTGAGGTTTAAGGCTCTGAACCTGAGATAAAGGTATATACGAACATCTTCTGAATTTCTCAACATTTATTGCTCTCTTAACCTTGCTTCTAAAGTGATGAAGATGGAATACTTCTGGCAAATTAACAAGTTATATGCATCCTTCTTTGAAGCTATTTTTGGTTTTCACCTACAAAGGATTTATTTTGCCATTTATAAGTTTACCTGGATGGTATTTGGCTTGTTTCATGCAGCACAGGGAAAGTGAGAAAGGGCTGACTTATGGGTGTTCTGGAGCCTATAAATAGCAATTTTTATGGCCTTAAGCATTATTTTTCTACTGAAGGGCTTCATTCAAAGAAGCCCAGGCAAGCTAGATTAGCCAGAACAGGCTGAACTGTCTGTCAGTGCTTTCCCAGTTATCTTTGCATTTATCACAAGTCCTTCACTAACTGTTGCAACAGCTATTTGACTTGACTAGGTTCAGTAGCACCTATTATCTGCATTTGTAGAGTATCTCATAGAATCACAGAAAGGTTTGGGTTGGAGAGGACCTTAATATCACCTAGTTCCAACCACCACCCCCCCGCAGCATCTTCCAAACTTATTTTCAGATGCACCTTTATCTCTGCAAACTGACTCAATTCACCCTCTCCTTCAGCAGTTTCTGCAACTTGTTGTTGAGGACTCCATATGCCTGCCTTGCACCTACGATGCTTTCCCACAATGCTACAGGACCCTTCAGTAAACAAGGCATACTGCTTTTCACTTTCTGACAGTACATTATACGGTGGGGCCTCCGCAGCACACACCAGACTTCTAGAATTCCTGGACGACTGGGATTTCCTATTCGAACTCGTGTTGTTAGTGTCGCCCACTTACTCCATGTAGCATTGGTTGCATGATGTGTAGAGGAGACCCTGCCTTTGAACATCCAGCCCAGCACAGGCAACTGGAGTGCCAGGAGGAGCTGTGCTTCTGTGCCAGTCACTTCTGAAGCAGCTCAAACCCCTTCATAGGCTGCCAGTATCTCTTTTTCAGTTGGGGTATAGCTGGCCTCAGATCCTCTGCATCCCTGACTTCAAAAGCTGAAGGGTCACCTAAGAAGCTACTAAGAAGGAGAAAAATGACTGCTGCTTCTGCTGAACCCAGGACACACCTTTATCTATAGTAGGGTGTTTTGTGCATTTAAAATTACAGCTGCTAACAAAAAGGCTAAAGATTAAAAGAGAATTACTCACCTTCAGATGTAGTATATGAAAAATGCTTCTCTTCAAAGACAGTTTCACTCTGTGGCGTTGTGCAGCTTGGTTCTTTCTTCAGAAACAAGTTTCAATGGAATTTTTCCTGTTTTATTCATAACTGAAGTAATACTTTTATGCCAGTAGAAAAGTAGTCAGTCTTAAGTATGATGTCAAAACATCTCTTTGCATAAATGGGTTGACTAGGCCTGTTGCCTAGTGCTTTTAAAGTTACAAATATTTAATAGCTTTTACTTGCTTAACCATCTGAATATTTCGTGTCATTCAGCATGCCAAGCTCCTCCTAAAACCTCTCCAAATAATGCAGGTTGAGGAGTTGTGCAGGATTTCTGATGTCTGTTTTCCCCTTCATCCCCAGTCTGGATGTGGGGAAGTTTCTGGAGAGCATAGGCTTTTCAACTTTGTCAGAGAATGAATTCTATTCTTTTGGGTTTTTTTCTTTGCCTCACTGCAAAAAAAAAAAAGTGATCTCATTCTTTAAGAGGACTTATCCTGTCTCATAGCTGCCTCTTCTGCACAAAGAACAGTCAGCATGTGTGGAAAGATGCTGTTCTATTGACTTCAGTAGGGAAACTACCACTGTTAGCAGCAGCTGACCAGAGGGGATTTGGCTTGGTAGTTTGGCTTGCATCTGGTTTTGCTCCAGCACTTCTAACAATCTATGCTGCATGCATTGCACCAAACCAGTCCCATCACTTTCCTTACTTCAGGCAAGGATGATGGGATGGCATTCAGCACCCTTCTTTGATTCCTTTACTGCACAAAAAGCCCTCCTTTTATTGCACTTGAAACTGGATAAAACCACAAAGTAATGGCTGTTCCTTGCGTGGATCTGGGATACTTGCCATGCAGTGAGGACACATCATGCTCTGCCCCAGATATGCTGTACCTCCAGTGGGGACCACAGCGAAGGTTGTGGCAGCTTTTCAGCAAGCAGACACCATGCATCACCGGAAACATGGCATGCTGTAGGCTCTGGTGTGGGGAATGGGAGTGGAGAAAAGGGGTACAGGAGGAAGTGTCCACCTCAGTTGTCAGACCCTTGCTTTATAAGCAGGGCAATTTTTTGAGTGCTTTACAAGAGTTAGATTCGGGGTAGTGAATGGTCCTGGGCTGAGAGCTCTTTATGGCTGCGGATAGGAGCTATTTGTGTATAATCCCTAAGTAAACACACATCCTGGTAGTTGGCTATAGATTTCTCTGCACTCCAAATTTAAGAGCTGTTAATTGTATCCCCCACTCAGACTCCAAGAACTATTAATTAGAAATGGGAGCTGATGGTTTGCTTGTCTATGTGAAAATGTTATGACCTGAGAGTGAAATATAAACTCCAAAAGAAACATGTTTTATGAAGGTCACCTTGGAAAAGCATTGTAACCATCTGTCAGAAGAGAATGCTTCAGTGTGACATTATGCTTTAAGTAGCTGGAAATAGCAAAGAGAAGATCATAGGGCCTGTTTTCTTACTCAAAGCTCTCTTTTTTTTCTGCAGTAAAGTACATATAATCTTTTTGTGATTCCAGTGGGATGTGGAAAAGTTAATATCAACAGAAACCTAACAGACAGACATAATCTGGCCCTTGCTAGTATTTTAGAAGCGTGGAACATACAGACCCATCACCTCTGTGGCAGGGAGAAGGTTTATGCAAAGGAATTAAATTACCTCTTCAAGGGAAGATGTAAGCAGATAGTAGTGCAGCAATTGTGTACAGCAGTAATACCCACCCTAGAAGGCTTAGGGCAAAAGGCTTCCCTAAATAAATGTGATGTGCCTAATGCCTTCTGATTGAAGCATATAATTATCCTTATCCTTATGAAAACAAAGCTGCAATAGGGTTAGCTATAGTTATAAGTGAAATGTCTTCCTCTTGTTAGAGGCCAGCATAAATATAATGCCCGCCTTACACCTATTCCAGGGCTCTGGAATTTTGAGGCCGTAAGTTGTACTGTGCTGAAAGTTATACACCTCATTCGCTGGACTTCCATTTCCCTACGGGTGGCCATTTGATTCAGTTGTCAAGAGTAGATGTATTCCATACAGCATTGCTTGGATCCTGTAATTATAGCTACAGTAGAAACATCATGGTCAGAAGCAGGGACAAGACTGTACTACACAAGGCAAAGAATCAACTGTGTTACTGTTAGCAAAGAAAGCTGATAGAGGGTCAGATGTTCTCTGAACTTGCACATCCAACAGCCTGAATGCTTGCCTGGGCTGTCTGATCCATTCCTAATTCGTCATTGAGCTTTACATATGCCACATTGTATGAGAGAAAAATGGGGAAAGCCAAATGTAACTGAAGGATGTTATGTACCAGGATCTGGGATAAAAGAATGGAGGTACAGGATGATGCTGAGCTTCAAATAAGGGTGATACCAACTGTGGTCAAGTACTTTTTTTTTACCCAAGCCTGTGCAAAAATGACACTAATCTCTTGCCCCTAGAGCTGCAAAAGGATGCATGTACTGAACAGCCAGGCCTGCATTCAAGCAGATTCACAGAACAGGTGCCAAGTAATTTACAGCCTGCCATCAAACTGCCAGTCAGTAAGGACATACAATGGAAACTGTTGCTCAAAATGCCATCAAAAGGAAAAACACATGTTTCAGTGAGAAAAGACAATCAGCCGAAGAATTGGGTGGTTGGGGAGTTGCAGCCAAAACAACAGCAAGGATCCAAACCTCACTCGTAGCTCCAGGGAACGAGTTTGAGGGCCCTGCCCTTGTCTAACAGTTGTGTAACAGCTTTGTGCTTGATAAGCTGTAATAGTTTTCCAAATGTTGAAGCCAGTTCTAACCATGCTCTGAAGAGAAGGTGCAAAACTGAGGATCCCATGAAAAAAGCCCACTTCATGCTCAATTATTAGTAAAGGTTTATATTGTTATCTTACTGTTGTAGCTGCTGCATAACAGAGCTGTCCAGAGAGACACTCTAACCAGTAACTCAAGTGTGACCTCAAAGCTTGAAAGCTGCCTTTGTGTAAGTTTTGGTGTCCAGGCTGTACAGGTGGAAGGGCATTAATAAGTTCTCCAGTAAGTGGCTATTTGAAAAAGGGAGTGATGGACTTTGGGAGCATATTGAACTGAGCATACTTGAGACTGTTGTTTACCAGGATGTCAGTCTGACACAAAAGGACAGGTATGTGCAGGGGTAAGCCCAGGTATCACATCTGCGTTAGCACCTCCACAAAGCCTCCTGTTAATGGCGGATTTTTTAATTCTCGGCTTCAGTATCATCTTCACTTCTTATGTTACCTGTTACAAGTCTTTTACTAGGGTGGACCATCAAGAGATGCATAAATTGGAGCAGACATGGCAAGAAATACCCCATTAATTCTCCAGCATGTGAGACTGGGGGCATTTTCAGGGCAATGGCCTGGGATCAGTGGTGTGTAATACCTTTGGCATTAGGTAGAGTCCCACCACAGGGTCAGGATAGATGAGGATACACAAGGGATGATGATCTTGAAAGAGCATTTGCAGGAGCTTATATAAGAGATCATGCTCCCTGAAGGCTCCTGCATGAGATTATTATGGCAAAATTGATTTGAAGAGTAAGAAGCTGGATTTGATGACCCAGGATGCCCTTCCTAATCCTTTGTTCCTATGACTAGTGGTAGGCAGAGCTGTGACCTGGGCTGTCTTACTCAGGGACATCAAGAGAGGTGGCTTCACTTCATGTTTGCTTTCTGTAAAATGATCCTGACCTCCTTTGAAGGGTGTTTCATGGGTTAGGAATGAAAAGCACAATGTGAAAGGCAAGCATTTACATTGTGTGGAAGTGAACTTGTTGAAAAAGTAGATAATAAATCCAACAAACAATCTTTGCTTTTGCCCTGATACATAATTTTAGGATACTTGTGTGCAAAGATTTCTTCCTTTCTCTATTGCATTGGCTATAACAAGAACTGAAATGTGTGTGGACTTAACACTGAACATTTTCTTCTTATTGCTGTCAGTGTTTCCCTTTGGAGCATACTAATGAGCACCTAACTTGTTAGCAATAAACAGCCTTATGTTTTTCTTGCTAACAAAGATCAAAGATGCTATTATATGTAACTATCTGTTATGTTTGTAATTTCTCAGGTAACAGTGTTTGTAAAACATCCTGTGCTGTGAGAAACTCCCCAGGAAGATAGGCCTTGTGCTCCAGTTCTTGATGGCCCTGGACCTGCAGCTGAACAACTTTACAATGGTCTACAAATACGGGAATTTTCCATAAACAATTTTTTTGGACCTTTGAATATAACCAACACTGAATTTCAGCTAAAATAACTAAGAGCATTATGTCAAAATATTGTTCTGAGTAGTAACTTGTATCTTTCTGAATTGTGTGTTTGGGAAGGAATCTTTTTAAATTGTCCCTTGGCCTAAACTGAAATAAAGTGCTAGCCAAATCAGGTATCTACTGTGTTTAGATACATTACAGAGTGTTGATTCCATTTGTGCTTTTGATTCAATTATTGTATGTGGGCTATTATATCATAGCCAAATTCGATCTTTTAGCAGTATGACAGTTCATAAAAACAAAGTCTTCATTACAGACTAGCAAAGGTAAACCTGGACAGCTGCAATTTTGTCAGGTACGGTACTGTAATAAGAAATTCATAACATCTTATGTTATTTCCTTTCTCTGCTTTTTTTTAATACATTGTCATTCGGAGAAAACTCCAGGAACAAACTCGCCAACAAAGTTTTCAAGTTGACAAGGAGATATTCTTTATTGGGGTGCCGGGAGGCAGAAGTCATACCTCCTCCTAACGTGCGTCCCCGTATTGCCACGCAGGCCATCCTTACATAGTCGCTTGGGCATACATACGTATTCATGAGGCTACACATGAATTACATCATTTTCCAGGAAGTTTCCCGCATGCATACAAAAATGTGATGGTGGTCTTTGAGAGTCATTTACTTCTTCCAACAATCTTCATCACCGATGGCAGTCTTTGAAGCACC